>JAFVLL020036074.1:0-79314 GCA_021397915.2 Tor tambroides | reverse complement strand
CTTGTTCCTTTACTTTTACTTCTTCAGTGTCTCCAGCTTCTTCAGACTGCAGCAAATAACCTGATTGGGTTCAATAACAATAATGACTTTCTTAAAAAGATATAATAGTGTCTACAATAAAGAAAAATCTAGTTTAAAACACATGAGCCACAGTTCTTAGAAATGTACTCTTTGTATTCATGTTGGGTTCATATACTTTTGAAAAACTTTTCAATGCCATTTTTAAATAAACATTTAAAAGGGAGTTAATGGATGTAAATATAACCATTTTTATATTCGGATGAGTGCATGTTAACGTTTAGTCTGTGCTTTTGTTCTTGTAATATTATAATTTTTAATTTAGTGATTTTACTTCTATTTTAAAAAGCAAAGCAAGCAGTTTTTTTTTTTAAATCAAGAATATAATATTTTTATCCCCTTTTTGCACAATGTATAGCATACACAGAAAATACATTTATTATGTTTGTTTTAATAGCCTTGCAGAGCCGACGCTAGACCATAACTAATAGGGGAGCATGCGGCTTCCAACGAGGGAGCACACAATCAGCAACAATAACTTGCAAAAACAAGGCATTAAAAACAACCAATACAGTGCAAGCGCAAACTCATACAACAGGTACAGACTGTAAGCTCATTTCCCGTATAAAGTGAACAAGAAAATCACAAACTAATCAATATTACCACAATCACGTCACAACAAAAACAAAACAGACTGACAATTATATGCTGTAATAACGTTCTAATATCCACACTTCACATTTAAGCTTACGTAAATTAAATAAACGCATAACTTACCTTTTAAAAAAGCTGAAGGCGGCGCGTGCGAACATTAAACTTCCTTAAAACGGTGTCCTTCCATTCGGTGGTGCATTTTCGAGTAAGATCCCTCTCGAAGGCCAGCTGAACTAACTGGGCCTTCCATTTGTGAAGCATTGAGCGTCTGTGGTCCATAAAAACATTGCGCAGAGAGGAGAAAGAATTCTCACAGGTCGCTGTAGAAGCGCCGAAAGTCAGAGCATGTTTAAACACAGTTAGTACACTAGGCATAGTTTGCAGAACTTTGTGGTACTTCAAGAGAATGAATTTTGTGGTCCAGTTGTCCCCCTCTGTTTTCGATTCCTTTTGCGACCTCAAAAAGTGTTTTGCAACTTCAAACTCTGCATCAACAATTGGTGATTGTGTCAGGTCCATTATGTGTTTCACAGTCTCGGGATCCAGAAATGAATCACTCTCCGGATCAAGCGCAGTAAGTGCGCGGTACAAGTGTGACTTCCGCTCACCAAATCTCTGATACATCTCTCCAAGCACTGAATCTACAGTGCTGTAGTACAGTCTCTTGAGTTCTGTTTCTATGTCATTCTCTCTTTGACCTGTCATTTCTTCCACCAAATAATCGTTCATATTCGTGCTTCCCGTGCGTCTTCGCTTTGGGGTCGTGGATTTCGGCAGTGCATTGGCAGCAGCCGTGGCTTCCTCCCTCACATTTGTAAATCCCTCATCACAACGAAGTTTCTGCACGTACACTTTCGCACTGGCCGCAATGCCCAGACCTGTCCAAAGGTCAGTGTCCTCCCTCTGCAGAAGCTTATTTGGCGGATCCAACAATGCGAGCACATTATGCACAAGGTTCGCAATGAACAAGAAGCTGGATGCAGTTATCGCTCTTAGCAGGCCAACAGCTTCTATTCGCAGCTCCGGACCATGGGCTCTTACAGAGTCAATTTCAGTCAGAAGAGATGTGATTTCTTTGAAATTGTTCAGAAGGACGGACACGGTAGCTTTGTTCAAGAAGCCGTTTGAGGCGCTCACCCTTGTAGTGCACAGCTATTGTGGGCTTCTTACAATATTTGTACAAGGCGTTACAAACGTTAAAAAAATCCATCACAGCTGCCTCAGCTGACATCGCGTGGACTACAACTAAATGTAGCTGATGATTAAGGCAGTGAACATAAGGGATATTCTTATTAAGCTTTTCTTGTAACAACCTCTGGACTCCACCAAACTTTCCTGACATCAGAGCTGCACCATCATATACTTGGCTAAGGATCTTTGATGGGTTAAGACCAGCTTTGTTTAGCTCTGCTAAAATGGTATCTGTCAGTGTCCGGGCATCACCCATTTCAGCAGTGGCTACGGTTAACAGGCGCTCCGATACTTCGAAAGACTCATTCTCATTCACAAACCGAATGACAATTGATATATTTTCGCAGCCTGTAGGGTCGCGGGTACCATCTACCTTTACTGTGTAATAGGAGTCACCCACTTCTTTCACGATAGCCTCAGTTACTACTTCACTTAGTAAACTTATGAGCTCATTTTGAACATCATGACAGGTGTAAGTAGCATTTTGAGGAATTGTTTTCACTGCGTCAGCCAAAAGGGGATCCTTTTTGATTGTATAGTCCGGCAGTGAAAGAAAAAGGCCGCTGCCTCCCTCAGGGAGGCATGTTGTCAAAAGCATCCAATTTCCCCCGTAAAGGTAGCTGATTTTCTACAAGAAAGCCAATAACGTCTATTATGGAGGACAAGTAGTATCTGTTCTTTTGCAGTTGGTCTGCGTTTAGAAGAGTGGAGATCTCTTTTCCACTGCTTACACGTCTCTCCTCTCACATTGTGTATGAAGAAAGGTGCTCTTTAGAAGTTTTGTGTTTGTGAAATCCTCTGTCTGTTTCACTGGCATTCTTCCAGTTATGGTAGCCAGCGTTCACAAACGCATCCACACGGCTCGTGCCAGCATTAAATTTACGACAACAAAAGCAAAATGCAGAATCAGCTTTTACGCTATACTCAAGCCAGTCTCGATTAGTAACTAGACACAAAATCACATTTTTTGCCACCGAACATGCGTGCAGGGTATTGTTTTAATATTACTTGATTAGGCTGATTGATCCCGAGATCATCCACGGCCTGTAAATTTGAAAATTCTGCCTCGGCCCCATTAGCCCTAATCTCCGAGTTTGAGCCAACAGGTGTTTGCGTGAGGTCAGATGGAGTAGGTGGTGCTGGCTGAGAAGGCAGGGTGCTAGTAAGTTCTAAATCTGAAGAAGGCCTTGCAGAAGCAGAACTGATGAGCCATTTTCTAATATCCATATTTTACGCAATCCATAAAATGCAGTGAAAAAACATGTTGCTAGCATCAAGGCTCCGCGTTCAGATCAGAGAAACAGGTCTATTTTAATAAATAAATAAACAGATATCAACTGTAGTTTCTCATTTTTAGTACATTAAAAATCATGGAACGCTCAATGTTTAATTTATTTATTTTAATTATTCTTGATATATATTATATGAATTAACAACCTCCTTGACGCCGGCCCTGTAGCCTTATATATTGTTTATTATATATATATATTGCCTACTGTTTTATAGCCTTGTTTATTGTTAAGAGGACAACACTGGGTAGAATGTGGAATAACATTTTAAATAAAGGATTAAAATGTATTATTTTGTATTAAAATGATTACTTTTTAGTAATATTTGGATTGTTGTTGATTAATAATCAACAGATTTATCAATTATCAAAACAATCATTAGTTGCAGCCCTACATGTTGGTCGCACCACCTGACTTTCTTTCTTTCTTTCTTTCTTTCTTTCTCTTTCTTTTAATATTTAATTCATTAAATTAAATTATTAGCATGTTTTGTTAAATTATATCTTTTTCTAAGGAATTGTGATAAAAGCTATGATTTTATTTTTGTTCTGTTTGTTTGACTTGGCTCGGTATGTCAAATATTAAAGCATTGAAGCAGTTATTAATATTTTTCAAAAAAAAAATAAAACAATGTTATACCAAACTACATCACCATGACTGTTTTTACTTCATGCCCCCATATCAAATTAATTTTGAGTCCGAAATTAAAATATATACAATATACACTATCGGTGTATACAAGTCAATATATGTATAAATATGTATACACTTTTTATATGTATATTTTTGAATGAATACATTTAACAAAAGATTCAAAATAATATCACAGTACAGAACTGCACTGAGGAATGTGTGTGTGGGTACAAGCGCCGCTCGTGACCTGTAGCCAGATTTCGGCTGGAATAAAGGTGCAAATACGCCCTGTGTAAACAGTGAGTAGTATTGACACAAACGCAAAACTGGCACAGGTTCTGAGAGAACGAGAGCAAGAGAGAAAACCTGGCAAGATGTGAGCTACTGTTTAAATTGCCCAAGCTGTTGAATAGCTTGACCGGTTTGGGCTCTCCTCCGCTCTCCTGGGTACTTCTGTTCATCTGTCTCTCTCTCTGTTCCACTCTCTCAAATGAGTGCACCCCCTCAGGGCAGCACATGGCTCTAACAGGCCAAACCCCCATCTTTCCTTCACTCTTTCTCTGTCACACACACACACACTCACACCCTGCAGTTAGGTTATAGTAATGAATTGTTCACAGGTGCTGATGATGAGCCCCGGAGCATCACTGTGGAGACGGGATGTGCCGGGCACAGGCCAAGTGGAAGAGAACAGATGCACGCTTAGAGTCCCCATACACCCCCTCCACACAGTTCAGTCCTTCCCTCTCATTATCTCCCTCGCTCTCTCTCGCTCTCTCTCTCTCTCTCTCTCTCTCTCTCTCTCTTCCTCCTTCTCTCTCCTTAAAACACAGTCTTTAAAATAAAGGTTCCAATTACAACCAAAAAGATTTTACAGTCTAATGCAATAGGTGCAACTTTTTAAGGTTTGGGAAGCTCCACAGGGTGTTCAGGAAGCCTTAAAACAATCATTATTTTTGCAATTTTTTTTCAGTGGTGTTAGTGGTACCCAAATTACATGCTTCAGCTGTAGAAGAACCCAGAAACCTGACTGGAAGACCCTATGGACTTCTTTCTCCTGAACTATAGTGACTTTTGTCCATTCTTAATAAAGCAGTGCTGGCTTCTACAAAGTCTCAAGACTTCAAGTACCCTATAGAGAGAAAGTAGTTCTTGATAAGAAGAGGCTGCTGTGAAGAACCATTGGAGAACACATGCTATCAGCCTGGTCTGATGATAGTCCTTACACCTGGATGGCCTTGATAGATTAAACACATGGTACACAAATAGCTAAGAAAGGAAACAGAAGATCAAAACCTACAGAGCTGTAATCCCAAATTTAAACTGCGGTAAACTCTGAAAAAAATATCCACCCAAGATAGCAGACGAAGTAACCAGCATGTCAAATATAAAAATAGTTATTTAATGCAATACTGAAAAGATCATAATAAATAAACAATATTTCAATCAATTTTAACCATTATAATGCATAAAAAATGTGGACTGTTTTCGCATTCTGGGCATTCTGGGCTTATAAAACAGTCATAGCTTGATTATTTTTTCAACAAAAACACATTACATCTGATGAATAACTTCTCATTAATGAGTGAACGTGCAAACATTACAAAGTTTGCCTATTACTATGCTATTGCTATGTTATTACCATGTTATTACTACACTTTCCACTTTTTATTAAATTAAAAAATCCTTTAAAATGTCAAATTATACACAAACTACTTTGGGATACTTTCATTGATATTTATGAAAAAAAATGGTTATATGAAATTTAAAATAACAAATGAGAATTACCAATATAAACTCCAATGAAAGCAGTGGATTTAATATTTTTGTGTGATATGCATTATTATGCTTATTACTTAGAGTAGGTATCACATTGTTAGCTTAGCAATACTTCTGTGTGCTTTGTTTCAGGTGCTTCAATCAAATTGTGCATGCACATACACTGTAAGCCCGTACAGGTTGATTGAACTTAAAAAATTTATGGAAACTCGTTGCCCTAAAAAAGTTGATTTTGTCTTGTTGAACAAACAAGACATTTCAAGTTCTTTACATTGGAAAGTGTTAGTTCATTGAACTAACTATCTGTTACAATAACTAAAATTTACCAGTTAAGGTAACTCAAAACATTAAATTGCACTAAAGTTAACTTTTAGTAGACCAAATTGCATTTTTAATATAACTATTTAATTGGTTTAATTTTACTGATTTCTCTGCCGATTTATTATTCTTTAAGTTACAGCTGCACAATAAACAAGGACAAAAATACAAACAACAAGGATTTTGTTTTAGAATTCAGTTTATTTTGATTAATTTTACAAAATCCATTTAATAAATTTCAGGTAACTTTAGGTATGTTGAGATTTTGTCTAATAAAACAAAGAGAAAATGTATGTGTTTAATGTATTGCTCATTAATCAATGAGCTCATTGCTAATTAAACAAGATGCAAGGCATAAGTCAATCCAAAAACAAGAACAAATGGCCTGAGGGAGGTTCTCTAAACCGTCCTTCCCAAGATTACCCTCTGAGATGATTCCTTACAGGGGCTAGATGGAGGAGAAAGACAGGGGATGCTGTGCAACATCTTCGCTTTCGCGGATTCCAACTGGAACGTTTTGGTGTGACTCCTCATCATCAGAAGCCTGGACATGAAGGAAATTAATAAAACAAATTTTAGCTAAAAACTATGTTATGACCCCTTTAGTTTACATCATTTATAAGAGAAAGAAAAATCAACAATACTTACAAAAGCATGCTTGTGATCAGGTATTACTGGAATCCCTCTTATGGCAACACACTTCATGTCAGTGAGGTCTGAGGTCTGAGGTGGCAGAGACAACACTGTATCAATGAAAAATGAAAATCACATTTCCATCAGTTATTGCTTTTTTCTGTATTACAGGAAAAGTTCACCCAAAATGAAAATTTGCTGTTAATTTACTCACCCTCAGGCCATTTAAAATGTAGGTGACTGAATCCATGGTCCTTGGTGACTCATAAAATGGAAGTGAAAGGGTTCCATCACTTTGAGAGAGAAAAAAAGCAGATACAGAAAACACAAAATTAATACCCCTGGCTCTTGATGATATACTGAGATCTTATGAAGCAAAGCAATGAGCACATTGACTGTACATTGACATCATTATCTGTAATCCATAGCCTTAACATAAATAAAATGTTTAGTCTAGTATGTTTTAACAAGTATCCCCTTTTGCCACAAGCAAATTGACAGCACTTACATTTCCAGATCATCTTTTTTTTTTTTTTTTTTAGCTCAGCACTGCACTTCTTGGAATCTGTAGAGTGACAACAATGCACATTAGACTTTTTTTAACAAGCTGATAAAGCAAAGTGTCATTACGATTTGTCAAGAGTTATCTGAAATTCAGTACTACATAAAAAATTAAAATTTTTATGTTTAGTGTACTTAATTAAGTTGGGTTAAAACAATTTCAGGGATAACAGTGTAGCTTATGCAGAGCTTTATAAATCAGTGTTTTATGAGGTTCGATTTCAGTTAGGATGCTGCATTTGAAGACAGCTGTGTATGTAAGCAGTAGACAGCACAGCAGCTCATCGTGTTTTGGAACACAGCCATAGAGACAGATGAGGACTGGACAGACGGTGTAGGGCTGCAGAATTCTCAGCCTGTGTGTATGTGTGCTTGAGATTTCTTTACAGATGTTTGGAGGAGAGATGTGTGTTAGAGCTGAGATCTTCCCCCTAATGTCACTGTGTGTCTTTCTCTTGCATACTATGTGTAGTTCTAAGTGGAGAAACATCCAAAAGGTGTAGTTAAATTCTAATTATATGCATTATAATTTATATTGGTTCTCGGAATATTTCTGGATAAAAACATACATGCTTCATTCATCAGGTGACCATTACATGACATTACATGGAATTGCCAAAATAACAACAAAAAAAGAAAGAAAAAAAAAAGAAAAGAAAAAAAAAAAGATTGACCACATTATGTGACCACAGAATTATTTATCTGTGTATGCATATATATTCAATACAATTCAATATTCTGTATTAAATTGATCAAAAGTGACAATAAAGGCATTTATATTGTTACAAAAGTTTTCTATTTTAAATAAATGAAGAATCATAAAAAAAATCACAGTTTCCACAAAAAATATTAAGCAACCAAAAATGTTTTTGAGCATCAAATCAGCATATTAGAATGATTCCTGAAAGATCGTGTGACACTGAAGACTGGAGTAATGATGTTGAAAATTCAGCTTTACCATCATAAATTATGTTTTGTAACATTCATATAGAAAACAGTTATCTGAAACTGTAATAATAGTTCACAATATTACTGTTTTATTTTTTTATTTTAAATCAAATGAATGGCATAAGAAGTTTTCTTTGAAAACTTTTGATTGGCAGTGTACAGTAGTCTTTATAAGTTTGCTTCTTAAATATTTAGGATAATTAAATTATATTGCACAACCAGCTTTCAGTACTCTCAGCCTTATTTAAACACATTTCAGTGTATTTAAATGCATTCTGCCGAATTCCACACCTTTGCCTGACGATGACTAATAGGGGTCATTGGTGCCATATCCCTCTCTTTCTCTCACTCTTTCTATACCATTGTATATTCCATCCCTCTTTCTTACTTTTGCACTTTTTCCTGCCTTTGCTTTTCCCTCTTTCCCTTAAGGCTTATAGATTATGTTCTAACGTGCCACTAAAGTACTCATTACTCATCTGCCATAAGGATGGATTAACACTCCGGTGTGAGGAAGCTTTATGTATAGCTGTATGGGGACACAGTGGAACCGAAACCCACTCAACGGCCCATCATTTGCAACAGGAGTTGACCGATATCTGCTCAGCGTTCACAGTTTGCTTTTGTTTTAAAGGTTGGGATGTTTTGGACCATTACACTCTACCCCTCCATAGAGGTGCTTGTGGTACCGCAAGGCCGACTTACATGCATCCCAAAGGGGCTGTTCTCCAAACGGCGACATTTAAAACCCCCACCACTCTCAGCTTTCTCACAGCCGGGAGTCTATTCCACAAACCAGAGCTGCTTTAAATGAGATTATTTCACAGAGATTGGCCAGTGACCCCTTTAAAAGGCTATCCTACGGTGTGTGTGTACACACACGCTAAATTATTTACACCATGAAACAAGTGCGGTGCGTTCCATGAATAAATGAAGCCCGGAATGCCCTGCTCACCGGAGCGCCCGTGGCTGTGGCTTCTAAACACACTTTAATCAACAGATAAATATTTCACAGGTTAATCAAGGGTAGCGTTTAAATTAATTCAAGTTCTAATTTGATTCGGTTTCATTTGAAGTTGTGAGCAGAGCGATATTTATATTATAGTTTGATTTATTTTTCCTTTTTTTTTTTTCCTGGTTCAGATAGATATGTGCTTAGGCTACATGTGCGTTATAAACACTGTCTGACATTGGTAATTAGCTCTCAGCAAATCACTGTAAATTGATTTTAATGCATCAGCAGTCAAGCCCTCCATTTACTACTTCTGTAAATATGGAATCCACGTCTCTTTGACCTTAGAAGAGCTTTCAATCCATAAGACTCATGCTGAACTCAATTGAACGCATGAAAATGTGCATTTTAGATTAGTCAGTCATTTAATTCATGTTTTGATTAATTGAATGGAACTATACACTGCAAAAAAGGGTTTTCTTAATCATATTCTGGTCTTATTTTCTAGGAAAAATATATAAAACAAGATTAATTAAGTGAAATAGTGTAAGATAATGAAACTTCAGAGTATATATGCTGGCTTTTAACCTCTTTTAGACTAATTTCTAGAGAATTATTAGATTTATGATGACCAAAATAAAAGTTATGGTGTAAGGAAAATAAAATTAATAAAAGATATATTCTCTGAAAACGGGACTTAGTATCTTATATTATATTCTATTTGTAAATCAAATTAAATGAAGTGGTAACACTTTACAGAAAATCTTTCATTGTTTATTTTATTTCATTTGTTTCACTTTATTTTAGCTCTGGTTTATCATATATTACTCAATGTTTATATATATATATATATATATATATATATACATATATATAAAGTGTTACTCTGCAATAATGTAAATGTGTCTTGTTTTAAGAATATTTAGACATTTAAAAGACAAAATGTACTACTTATTACTCTGCGTTGAAGCTTAAACGTTTTATATACTCAGGCAATTAGACACAATTAACCACAGTGGAACAAAATAAAGGGTTTCAATTGGTTCTGCTCATTTTTACTCATCAGCCTGAACAAAAGGGACCTGCAGGTCACAGCCACAGACATGCCTGACGAATATCTAGTCTCTGAGCTTTTTTCAAAACTCTGTGAACTGCTGCTCTGTATTTTTCTGCTGTGCTAATGGCCCGGATCAAATAGGGAAGTATCAGACATTCAGAGCAAGAGGGAGAGAGAGAGTAAGAGAGAAAGCTGATAGATTTGTATTCCTAGGTTTGACTGCTCTCTGTGAGAGTCACAAATTTGAAGATCAATAATGGACCTGTAGTCTTCAGATGAATAAAAGAGTATTGTCTGCCTGCTTACCTACAGATTGGACTTTTCTCTCGCATATTCTTTCATTTTCTCTCTTGCTGAGGTACATCAGATATACACAATGTCTGCTAGGTATAGTTCACTCAAAAATGAAAAACCAGCCAATTACTCACTCTAATATAGTTCTGAATGTGTATGACTTTATATTTAATTTTATTTAAAAGATTTTTTATTACAATATTTTTCTTAGAATATATTTATAATATTTTATTATTTATAATATTATTTATTTTTATCTAAATTTTATTTATATATTTTATTTGCATTTACCAACTAATTTCCAATAATTAAAAAAAATATATATTATATTATATTATATTATATTATATTATATTATATTATATTAGTAACAACATAAGCAACTTAAAATGTATATACATTTAAAAACAATACAATACAAGTGTGTGTGCATTGAAATATGTGTATGTATGCATATAATTAAAATTCATTTAAATTTGAATTTTAAGCTTAATTTAAGTTTATAAATGCTTATTGTAATAATATAATATAATATAAATTATTTTAATTATTTAAAAAAAAAAAAACATCTTGCACAGTTGGAATGTATTTTTTTTTTCCATCTCCATCTCCATTAGACCATGTAGCCCTCCAACTCTCAGCCCAGCTGTTTTTGCAGCATAGTTTGGCGTGTAATTTCCTCTCTGCACCAAACATCTCTTTATCTGTCTAAAGTTACAGCAGGCACATCTGTTCATTCCTTGCTTGCAAGCTCTGGTAGAGCCAGTCTGGCAAGCATCCTTATATCTCTCTTCTTTCCATCACACTCTTCCTCCCTCTGTCTCTCGCAGAAACACGGAGGCACATACACTCACATGCTGCGGTCATGAGGGCACCCTCTCTACGCTGGCATGGCTCAGCTCAATTAGCCTGCAGGGAAATGGAGGGAGGGAGTGAGCGCTTGAGAAAAAGAGGGAGAGAGAGCTTCCTCGTCTGCCAAATCTCCCTCACGCTTCCGCAGGATCTCTGGAGCCCTCCGTGGGCTGTCTTTGTGTGCCGTCTGCCCAGCCGCTTTGTTTGTAAATAAGCCGTCTGGAAAATTAGCTGGGGCAGCCAGTCACTCACAGTTAGACGTCTCATCAGGCCTGTAACCACCACATAATAATGGAGAGGTTAATATAAGAGAAAGAGAAGAGCAGGGAATGGAAACTATAGACAAGGGTGCTACAATTAGTGCTCAAATGAGTAATGATTGTCATGTAAGCGATAAGAGCAAGATACAGTAGATTCACTTGAAATGTACAGTCCTTCTGCTTGTCAATCTACCTCTAGCAGTCCATCACAGTCTGTTTTATTTAGTTATAAATTGTTAGGAAACTGAATATTTCAGTTTAACTGCACTAAAACTATAGGTCAAGATGTTTTGATGATGCCACTCATGCACATTGCATGTTTCTCTTTGTATAAGTGAGAAAATACTATGACAAGCAATATTTTGAAGTGAGAATCAAAGTAAGAAGACATTTGAATTAATGATTTTTTCATTGTGCGTGCTGGGAAATTGAATTACATTGAACTGAATTTCTGCAACACTACTGGCGTTAATGAAATTGCATGAAATTGCATCATTTGTTTGAGCAGACTGAATGGGCTAAATATAACAACATTGACCAATCGAGTGACTTTAGGGTGGGACTATTTGTTTTTCTGGTCAATGGCTGGAAGAGGGAGAGTCTGAAACATGTTTGGAAACAATAATTATATTTGCAGTTCCATTTCATGGCACTAGCAGAGTAAAACAAATGTAGAAACCATTTCCACTCAGAAATTGAAGAGTTATTTGCAAAAACCGATAAACGCCACTTTGAAAAAAAAATAAACTGAGTGCCGTGCATTATTCTCCACATATAGCACGATCTGAACCCTAAACACATTTTGTCAAAAAAGCCGGTATTGTCCACTTTCAAGGCATCGTGAGTTCACGTTTTACTGCAGAAGCTGACATGCACCATTGCTGTTTGTGAACAGAACCCAATAAGTCCATTTTAGCGAATCAGCGTGCTGTATTCAGGTCAGGTGACAAGGCTGCTAGTCACTTTAAGAAGACGCGCTAGCTGAGAGGAGTTTCATCAAAAAAGTGATCGAGGATGGATAACTTCAACTTGATGAACCCGTGATATATTTTTCGGGGTGTAAAAGGTAAATAAAAGCTGAAACTTTTTCACGGAACATTGCAAAAGCAGCACGTTACAATGGTGAGGGAAAAGCTGCTCCCTGTATTGCGTGTAATCACGACCATACAGTCTGTCATCACAACAATAACGTTTGTCAGGCGTCTACATTGTCAGCTGAGGAGATTATAAAGATAAAATGGGTGTTTTTGTTTGACTCTGAAATATGAAATGTGGAGTTATCTGCTTTTGCCAAAAAACGACTGTTGGAGTTATCTGCTTTTGCTATAAAACAAACTTTTAAAATATATATAAAAAACATACTTTCAATGAACTTTAATTTTGTAAGTTACCTGTTTTTGTTTAAGTTATTATTACTTTATCAAAACAACCCAGCTGCAGGTTGATTGATATTACTTAGAATGCACAATAAAAAAACCCATGATATCTGAAAATAAATAAAAATGGAGTTATCTGTTTTTTGCAAATAAACTCAATTGCTAATAAATTTTACAATGAATTATAAAGAAATGGCATGTAACACAATAAATGTAATATTTTGAAATAGAAAGACTGAAATACTCCATTAATATTTGTTTTATTTACAACTTTTACAATTTTTATAGTGTACTTTAGCTTTGAAAATGCCATTTCATGTCAAAACGTTTTCCTGATAATCACAGAACAACGGAAGATATCATAAAAACTACAACAGAATAAAAATGAAAAAAAAAATAAATAAATGTTCTAATCCCAAAATCTTTGTAAGCTAAAGAACTAGGGATTTGAATTTGTGGTTAGACAGTGAACCATTTTGATTCGGTTCATTTAAGTTTATGTATTTTATAATAATGAATTTTGGCAGATGCATTTATCCAAAGTAGTTTACAAGGATTCTCAGGGAATCAAACTTATGAACTTAGTGTTATTAGCACCTTACGTTTTTTGTGAATGAATCAGTTTTTGCTATGTTAAATTGGTTGAAGATTAAAACAAATGATTCATGATTCTGAAATCATGTTTAAGTCGGCGCCAGTAGTCACGTGGGCAGCGCGCCGACATATAGCGCCATTGCGCTATGGGCGTCCCGAGTTCAAATCCTGGCTTGAGGACCTTTGCTGATCCTGCCCATTTTCTCTATGCCACTGTGCTTCCTGTCATCTCTACTGTCATAATAAAGGCAAAAAACAAATAAATAAATCATGTTCTAAGAAAGATGAATTAGAATCTGTCAAGTTTTTAATTAATCCATCAAGAAAACAAATTATTACACTCCTACAAACCCCCAAAAATAAACTAAAAAAGCAATGCCAGAGATCAACCGAATGAGAAAAGCCTAACATGTGAAGCCAAAAATGGCAATTGCGAAGGCCGAGAACAGAGAGAGAGACATGTGGCGGCCTGTCTTACTTGATGTGTGGGGTTGAGCTTTTTTCAGAGGGCCTGTGGGAAGAGGCGGGTGTCTTGTGGTGGTGGGCCAGTAAGCCTGAGGAGCGGGAGCCAGAGGAAGCAATGCCTGCAGAGCTCATAAATTACAGCCCTGCCTGCCTGGCTTTACATTAATGGATCCACAACTCTGAGCTTCTTACTGAGACTCTTCTCACTTGCTCCCGTGCTGTGCATGCCTTCAAGGACAAGGGTAGGACGGATTGATTGCGGGCGGACGACAGTTTAGTTGCTTCCCTATGGCATCATCTTCATATACTATATTCAATAACATGTTCATTCATTCATAGGCTGTAAGGATTTTGACCGCCATTAAATAACACTCATTTTTAAAGGTGAAGTGCAATTTTTACAACGTTAAAGGGACAGTTTACCCAAATATGAAATGCAGCCATCATTTACTTGTGTGGAACCCAATAAAAGATGTTTAGAAGAATGTTCAGGCTGCTCTTTTCCATAAAATGAAAATGAATGTGAACAGAAGCACAAAACAACGGATTCATGTACATTCATACAGTACATGGAATCATCAAGAATCATTGTGCTACACAATTGTTTTCTGGAGATTTTGAGACTTAATGCCTTTGGGGCCATAAGGGTTTTGAATGACGAGAGTGATTAAATAACCTGTAACTCCATTTTTGTCAAAATATTAATGTGCAGAAACAGCTGTAAGCCTTTCAGATGCTTTTCAGAATTAGCATTTTGATGTTACTCAGTGTTACTCAAGTAACTTGAGTTATGTAATCAGATTACTTTTTCCAGTAACTAGTAAAGTAACACATTACTTTTAAATTTACAACAAAATATCTGAGTTGCTTTTTCAAATAAGTAATGCAAGTTACTTTGTTTTCCTTTTATTGATTGAGACCTCTCTAGTTTCTACGTTGAGAAATTGTGAGTAAGGTGCAGAGGTGTTATGTGCGCTGTGTAAACATGATGGTTGTTGTAGTTCTAGACTAAATGTGAACATGCATTTACTCATTTCACTTGCTCAAAAACAGACTCCATTTTCCTCATAATGAATAAAAACAGTGAAATGCAAGCTTAGAATATTTTGCAAACCTGCAATAATTAAATCTGTTAAATAACACAAATTTACTTTATGTATTTAGTCTCACTGCTGACCTTCGATGGTCCAATTCAACCATACGAATAAGCAAAAATGACATTAAACATCACATTTGTGTTTTTTTTTCCTTTGATTTATTGCTGAGATAAGAGTGTTATTGTTATAAAAAGTAAGTAACACATTACTTTCTATAAAATGTAACTAAGTCAGACAATTAGTTACTTTTTTTAGGGAGTAACGCAATATTGTAATGCACTACTTTAAAAGTAACTTTCCCCGACACTGGTACTACTAAAACACTGCTTTTTGTTTGAGCATCCCAACATGCAAACTACTTGGCCAATAGTGTGAATTTGGGTGAATGCTTTTGAAATCACAATATCAATTACTAAAATCATTCGATCAATATGATCCAGCAGCGTTTACTACACACTCCCATTGCTGAATCTACGCTGTTGCTACTGAATCTACATCCCCACCATAAAAGAGGCCATATTTTACCTGATTTTGCAGTCCAAATTGAATGTAATACTTTTAAAACATTATATACCTTGATATACGAAGCTAGAAAATCAGTCTTGTTGAGTTTTCTTCACAGGCTACATGTGATAACATTCAGCTGGCTCAATTTAACTGGTTCTTTTTAGTTCATTAAAAACATACAGCACAATCCTTGTAGTCTGATTCGTGAAGAAATGACTCTTGGTTCTCTTTTGGGCGAGGCGATGTATAACATGCTGTTTCGCAAGGAAATGGACTAGTTTTGGGCAAGGGATGGGACTGTAGGTGTTGGGAAACCATCATTATTTTTTGCAGTTCTGTTTGCTGAAGCTAGTGGTGCAGAAACGACACACTTCACCTTTAATGCCCAATATATGCAGTACCTGCTGCAGATGAACATTAATTCTTGATGAAGTGTAACTCTCAGCTGTGGGAAGTTCTAGCCAGTGTACCTTGAGTATTTGAATCGCTCGCTGGGCGGTTTTGAGTCTCACCGAAGGCCCTGATTATGCAGTTAAGCTATGCTAATAGTGCTCTGGTGGGCTGCTCTGAAGACCTCTGACTTTAAATGCATAACTGTGGACAGGTCACACAAAGGTCACTATGCTTTCTTCTGCTTAACTAATTAAAGGGAAAAGTTGGTGGATTCAGGCTCTTTCTTTTTGTATATGCAAATTGTGAGGCAATTAATCGACAATTGTTTAAGTTTAAATCCTCTGAAATAATAATAAAAAAAGCAATTTGTCTGCACCTACTTGGCCTCCTAAAATGAAATTGCTGGCTCTGTTAAATGCTATTAAATGGAGCTTGCTCGCAGAGCTATTACTAATTTAACAAAACAACTTAAAAAAAAAAAAAAAAAAATTAAGCTCTTCTTAAAAAGTGCAACACTCAGCTCTCTGCAGACATAATAATTTACTATGGCATTTGAATGGCAAATTAGTTGTGTTTATGAATCCTGGAAGTTTTGATAGTTTTATTCAGAGATGTGGCTACATCTGAAAAAGATTTTCTTCGAATTCTGCCACAACACTACAAGTCCTCGTGTCACCAGTCTCCTGCCAGTCTTTGGAGCTAATTAGCCGCAATTATTTCAATTAGATATCAAAGACAAACACAGACAAATAATCATTACTTTGTAATCAGTTTGTGCAGTAACAGTTCTGGAAACTGCCTCACACTGTCAGGCATCATGAAAGTTTTAGTGCATTTTCCCTCTCTCTCCATCCCTGGCCCTTTTTCCCTTGGCCGGCATCCAGTGTCAAAGCAATCCTGAGAGTTGCTGTTCTCCAAAGCATTCTAAGTAATCCCTTAACAAACTGTATTCACGTATGTGAATGTTTTTGGCTCTGAGCAGATTTTTCAAGAGATTAGAACTCTGATAAAATCCGCCCCTGGCAAAGACCCAGGATATATGGGATTTCAAGTATGAGGGAAATATGGATAATAGAGTTTCTTGTCATCTCCGTAGATGTGTTAGCTGTGGCTGTGGTGCTTAGAACTGCTCTGACTTTATGGGTTGCTGTGGCTTCAGAGATTAAAATGCTTCTACTGGATCAGTTGGCATTTTTTGTAGTTCTCGAATAGAGCTAGATAAAAATATGGATTTTCTAGTAATGGTGATATGTTATTGATTATTAAAATTGATTATTAAAATTCAGAGTAACCAGTGTAGTCTGTTTCATGAACAAATGTACTGGTTATTGTTAATGGATCAAAAGCTTTCAGAGCAACCAATAAATCAAAAACATTCAGCACAACCAGCGCAGTCTGATTCATGAACAAATGACGCTTATGAACTTGTTCTCTTTACGTGAGTAAACAACATTCAGTACAACCAGTATAGTCTGATTCACAAACAAATTACTCTTATGAACCATTTCTTTTTAATGAATCCGAAACATTCAGTGCAACCAGTGTAGTCTGATTCATAAACAAATAACTCTTATGAACTGGTGTTTATGTGGTTTAAAGTTCAAAAAACACATTATTTTCCACATACTGTACATTATTGTTGCTCCTCTAAGCCCCGCCTTTCTGAAACGCGTCGATTTTTACAAAGCTCATCGTTCTGAGAAGCGAGGCGTGCTCTGATTGGCCAGCTATCCAGTGCATTGTGATTGGCCGAATACCTCAAGCGTGAGACGGAAATGTTACGCCCCTCACCGTATTGTGATGGCGTTTCACGGCGCGACCACACAAAAACAATAAAACCCATTACAAACGAGAAATTTGTTGCATCCAGGGGGGACGTAATTACTGATTATAATGACTTATACGTCTTTTTACACGTCGCGTTGCATCGCGCCACGTAAACATTACCATGTCTGCATTTGTGATCGGAGAAACGCCAAACAACAAGCACTACTCTACACTGCTCAAAACTCGCGTTTGCATCGTCAGTGGCAGAAACGTACTTACAGGCTGTGAGTCAGAAGTGCCAGACTGTCCTTGCAAAGTTGGAATTGCCCCACTTTATAGAAGCAGCCTTTGTGCACAGCTGGCATTGTAGCTTCCAAGTTCAGGAAATAGTCCTCCGTAAAATGTGCTGCACACACCCGAATATTTGCATTGTACTGCTCTGGAACAGTGTTGTAAATACAACTTAACCACTGATCTCTAGTTGTATCCTCTTTTGGAAGCCCAAACAAAGTAGTTTCGCGTTCACAATGAAACAGCGTCTCCAGGACATGGTGCCGGCGGCAGCAACAGCACTACAGCGAGAGTAATAGTTCCGCCCTCTTTCATTGCATATACATTTGGGCGGTGTTATGAAAATCTCCCCACATCGTGACGTAGAGATGTGAGGGTGTGTTTGAACGAGCCGTTTTAGAGGGGCGTGGCAGAGACTTAACTTTTATAAAGGGAAAGGGAAGTGGTGTGTGGCCAAGTATGGAGACCCATACTCGGAATTTGTCCTCTGCATTTAACCCATCCAAGTGCATGCACACAGAAGTGAACATACACCCGGAGCAGTGGGCAGCCAATGCTGTGGTGCCCGGGGAGCAGTTGGGGGATCAGTGCCTTGCTTAAGGGTCTCACCTCAGTCATGGTATTGAGGGTGGAGAGAGTGCTGGTTATTCACTCCCCCCACCTACAATCCCTGCCAGACCTGAGACTTGAACCCACGACCTTCGGGTTATAAGTCCAACTCTCTATCCATTAGGCCACGACTGCCCCAATATCTCTTTGGTTTTGAGACTTTAGTCTTTGCAACTTCAGGGATCTTATCTATGCATGAACAGCTTATAACACTCCAAAGAGAAAGGAAAACTTGAAATCGCATCATATGACCCCTTTAATAAACAACATTCAGTACAACTCTTATGAACTCATTCTCTTGGTGAATCAAAAAACATTCAATGCAACCTGTGCAGTATGACTATCTATCTATCTATCTATCTATCTATCTATCTATCTATCTATCTATCTATTGTGTTGTGTGTGTGTGTGTATGAATTAATCAAACTGGATTGAAATCAAGTGCTGGTTAATCAGAATTGGAACCCTGTACTCGACATGAATGCATTCTGTCCATATTTTGGCCAATGTTCACACTCTATTAACACCAGGACTTTGTTTTTATTCACATCTATCACTAATTGAAGCTTTTAGACCCATCCAACCTTCAGTGTTGTGTTTGCGTGACCTTTTTTTGTCTGTATGTGAGAAAAGCATGTGTGCACACTGTATCTCATTGTGTGTGAAATGGGGACAGGTGAAGGTGAGATGAGACACAGGATGAGGTGTGAGAGCGGGCAAAGACCCCAGACTAGCCTCCATGCATGTGTGTGTGAGAGGCCCCTGGCATGGACCCTGTCAGCAGGAGTCTGATGTCTGTCTACTCATGTGTGGAGCACTCATCATGGGCAATTAGGGCCAAGCAGGGGGCCTGGCCTTCCCTCTCATGTCCTTGAAGAAAGAAAGTAAAGGGGGCAGGAAGAGTGATGGGGTGGAGCATCTCAGAGGGAAAGGCAGGAATTCTTCTGGTAGTTTTGTGGAGAACAAGAAGTTGAACGATACGGCTCTAACCTGACAGTAGGAAGACAAAAGCCTGTCCGGGATCTGTAATGTCTTTGTTTTTCTCTCCTCTGGTGCTTAAATAGATTCTCTCCACAGGGTGATAATCACCATTCATTATTCACACTTCAGATGGCCATTAAAAGTCAATCTCGAAAAGCCTGGAAAATGGCCCCAACTATGGGACCACTTGGTGCCGTCTTTGATATTGTGTTCTAATTTCGCACAAATTGATATTCCTCTTCAGTGCTACTCGTATAAGACGAGGGTTCGTGAAAAAACACAATCCCATTGGCTTGTAATTGATGATTTATTAATTTCATGTTCTGTCAGAGCTGGAATGAAAAACCTCTTAATATTTAATTTGTCATGCCGTTGCACATGCCAGGAACATGGAGAAGTGCCATGGATGTGTAAAAGATGGATTTTTTTGCAGTAGAAAGATGATTATGACCGTTTTCTGGAGGATGTGTTAATAATAATTAAGTGTCCTGCAGATTTTTAAATGATGATTAGTTGGTGTTTTCCTCGTTGGATGATAACAAGACCTGCTTTTGGGTTCAGTTTAATGCACTGTGCTATGCAGATCTAGAATAGAGGGTGTTTTTTCATTGTTTTCTATTTACATGTGAGAAAAGTGGGATAGCAGACTCAAGACGGCGCATACTCCCCCTGGAAATAAGTGGAGACTACTTAGTAGAATCAAAACACAACAAAAAGTTAGAATAACACATGAAAGCAAAAAAAAAAAATCATGTTCAAGATCAAGCTTGAGGCAATTCTCTCATGCCTAATTGAAAAACTTATTTTATGACTGTTTAGATCTTTTAACCAGCGCTCAGACTGAGAGAATACACTCTCTCTTGTGTATTTTTATATATACACTACCTTTCAAAAGTAAGAACTATTTATTAATTTATGTATTTATTTATTGATAAAAATTATTTTATTCAGCAAGGATACATTAGTTCAATTTAAGTTGACAGGTAATGCATTTAATGTTACCAAAAAATAAAACAGTAAAATACAAACAAACAAATAAATAAATGCTGTTCTTTTGAACAAAGAATCAAAAATTCTCAAAGAATCCTGAAAAACGTGTATTACTGTTTCCTTAAAATATTAAGCAATAAACACTGTTTTCAACACTGATAATAACAAGAAATGTTTATTATCGCCAAATCAGCATATTAGAATGATTTCTGAAAGATCATGTGACACTGAAGACTGAAATTCTGCTTTGCTATCATAGGAATAAATTACATTTTAAAATATATTCAAATAGAAAACAGTAATAACAATAGTAATTCCGCAATATTTTTTGTTTCTACTTTAGTTGTGATCAAATAAATGCAGCCTTGGTGAGCATAAGAGACTTCTTTCAAAAACATAAAATCTTTCTGACCCTAAACCTTTGAATGTAAATTTCAAATATCTCCTATATAATTTAACATTTTATTTATAAATAAATATATTATTCTTTTTTTTTTTTACATTTATTTATTTATGGTCATTCTTGTCTCATCTAGGGCATAAAATAAAATAACGACATATAACATAACATATAACATATAACATAAAATAAAATAAAATAAAATAAAATAAAATAAGTGACTGCAAGACACCTATTCTAGTAACCCACATTTTAAATAACTGCATCAAGTCCAAGAGAAGCATAAGGGTTTTTTTTCCCCACATAATATCACACGTGCTGTCTAGTGCCATTTGGAGCAGGAGCCTCCTGCTGCCTGTAGGTTTCAGCCAGCTGATGGATGTGCCCCGAGGAGATTAACCTATATCTGTTAGCGCTAACCCTCATGCGCCTCTTTGTTGCAATTGTATTTACTCATTAGACGTCATATAACAATGCTGAAGAGTTAATTAGAGAGCGAGCAGCTTGCATTCCGCCGTCTCTGACCCAGTTCCCTTCCCTTCTCTCTCCTCCTCCCTCCCTCTTTTTCTTCCTCTTCCTTGTCTCTCTCTTCACTCTGATGGTTAATGAGCGTACTTCATGCTATGAAATGGTTGCATGATTATTTTCACGTGATTCTGACTGTGTCGTGATGAAAAGGCAATTTCTTCCTTTTGTGTGCTCATTCATTCTGTAAATGTCACAACTCAGGTTTGATTTCTCGGCTTTTCATCAAGAGAAATGTGAGAATGTGTTTAAAATAAGGCGGTGAGAACAATAACAGTGGTCAACCTAGGTCATAACATTCTCCTTAGATGGCTAAAGAACTCGCTGTGATCTGTCGCAAAGACTTTGGCAGACCAGTAAGGTGACGTCCACACCTGCCTCTTCATCCTTAATGATTCCTCTAGCTCACCATACCTTCCTCCTGTCCCATGACTCCTGGCTTTGGCTTAATAATGATCTCAAAGCAGCATATAGGTGTGATCAGGGCTGATACGGCATCATAATGAAAGGCCGGGATAATTTCTCAAAGGCTGGAGTAATAGGTGACTTGACAGGCTCTTTATTTAAAACTCATAGCTGGAGTTTGTAAGGCTGGGGAAAGCTTATTATTGTGATATGATGTGATATGAATATAGGTTCATATGTAGTATGATATGATAGGGAATTCTGACTGCAGCTGTAGAATAACAATGCCTTTAACTGCTGTTGTAGGATCAGTTTCTCCACCTGAAATCTGCATTTTCTTTACTAGTGAGGAGGGAACACCTGTTTTTGTTTGTATGCGTATGTGTTGTGTTTTTGTTTTGTGTATTGTTTTGTGTTTTGCATTTTTTTTATGTATTGTTTCATGTTTGCTTGTGTTTTGTTTTGTGTTTCATTTAGTTTTGTTTGTTTTTTGTTTTGTATTATTTCATTTGATTTTGTTTGTTTTTGTTTTGCTTTGTATATTGTTTAGTGTTTTGTATAGTGTTTTGTTGAATGTATGCAGAGAAAATGTCTTAATGTCTTATTTCTTTAATGGTTTTACTTTTTTGTTTAAAAAATATAGTAGATACAACAGTTCATTCTGGTCCTCGAATATGATTGGCTGAGAGCCTTTTCCAGGAGTGAGGTATTCTTGTGATATCGGAACTCTAACTGTTTCACTGTTTGTATCACTCCGCTAGGCATATTTCTCACAGGGAGTGTCATTGCGGATGCCCAAATCCACTATAATTTTAAATATATATATATATATATATATATATAGGAGATTATGTACTTGTTTAGACTTCAAATATGCGGTTTGTTAATAAAGATAATGTCTATTTGAAAATTTGCTTCAGCATTTTTGGAAATGTGAGATCCAGGGCAACAGCGCCGTTCAGCTCTCATGAACCTGCCGAGAGCAGCCTCACCTTGGCAAAATCTTCTGGTATTTGCCACTGGCTCTGATGTCCCTATAGTGGTTAAACATGAGATATAATTTGTTTTGGGTAAATCTAACGGGCAGTCTTTGGTCTTATGAATCTATTATTTGTTCCAGTGCAAATAGTTTTGGCTTAGGGCAAAATCTCATCACATTAGGCTATATTTTGTGTAACGTCAATGCTGTATATCATAGCACTGCCTTTGTAATTTTGACTGAATTGCCTAGCAACTTTTATGATGTCTGTTATTATTTTATATAAACAATAATAATAGTATTTAGATTTGAGAAACGTGTGTGTGTGTGTGTGTGTGTGTGTGTGTGTGTGTGTGTTCATGATGGTGATTTTAGTTACATTGTTCCACCATTAGATGGCGACAAGAGACTGTTATTAATGAGGCAGCAGTAAAGACTTTTATATTGAAAGAGACTGAAACAGGGTTGTAAACAAGGAAGTTATTTTTACTTTAAACAACACCTTGTAAGATGCAGCCAACAAATGCACTGAGCAGTGCTGTCATCAGAATGTATGAAGGGTAGTATGAAAAATAGCGCTTTCCTCAGCAATGTTTTATTGTGAATATGAGATTGAGCTGAAGAATGAATGCTGTAGCAGATGGAGGTAATCACACTCGCTCAGCCCATCTCTCTCTGATAATACTCTACGTAAAACACTGCTTTTAATACAGTACAAATAAGCTTTTAATGAAGCAACTCAACGTTCCTTCATTACTAGTTCTAAAGTGATGTTTTCAAATGCTTTTTTCTGTATTCTTCAAATTAAGTGGGAACATTGTACAGTAAACCTAACCTTTATGAGGTGCTTTGGTATGGGTTATACTGTACACCTCCGGATTACTTTAAATGTGTACCAGCTTGCAGTTTGTTCATTTTATAACATTATTTTCTTATGATATTTTTTTCTCTCTATTTCTTGCAGGTATTTAACCACCACTGTTGTGCTTTATTATGGAAACCAGATGTGGAGAAGCAGTGGTGAGTTTAAAACCCTTTAAATACCCTCCTCAGCTCAGTATCATTTACTTTACCCATACTGGCTCTGTGATTCAAAAAGAACCTCGAAAAGATGAGCATATGCCTACATTTTGATACTGTCGTCTGCTGTGCCATTTTGTTTGCACTTGCTCAGACTGTGTTTGTTCTGTATTACATATGCCAAATAAAACTGAATCTAATTCAGAGTTGGATGACACCTCATACCTCTGTGTGTTTGAGATCTCAGATAAAATGTTGGCTCAGTGGTGTGTGGTTTGTCTTAGGGGATATTTCTGTTTGTGGTCTCTAGACTGCAGCTCATAAGGTCAAGTGAGCTAAATGTTTGTTTCCTCAGACAGAGAACGTTTTGTCCCCTGACTTACATGTCACTGCACTTACAGTGTAATAGTAGCCATCATGAGTGCAGAAATGACAAGGTAACTGCGCTCATAGAAAAGAGTGGACTCATTTGAGACAATTTTGGTGGTACTGCAGATCATACCTCAAATATACAGTGGAGTCCACAAGCCTGAGACTAACGAAGAAAATGCTTGTTTTGTACATACATTCGTTTTCGTAGTGTCTTTTGTTTTTTGGTCAAATTAAAGATTGAGAAAAAATCTACCAAATACTGGCAGCTGTATGAGTTTTAATAAAGCTGTTTGGACATTTTAAACTGAAGGAAGGAGGGAATGCATCTTGAAGACCAGTGGATGAAGAAGCTAGAAACTTTGATTTGGTGCATTTCTCTGATACTTGACTTTTCCAGCATGATCTTTCTCCTTCAGTATACAGTCCTCTTCTCACCCACACACTCCTGTGGCATGTGACATGCTTGTTAGTCTCTTTCTTGTGGTGTTGTGGAACCATAACACCAAATCTGAGCTGTTTATGATAGAACTTGGAAAAAGCTACCAAATGTTAGAACTACTTGGATTCTTTTGCTTTCAGCTTTTGCTCTAGATACATATGGAACAATTGTTTGCGTAACTTGATTCTTTGAAAAATAAAGTTGTTTATTCAGCGCTGATATTTTGTTTTCAGTGCTTGATCGCTTGACTTGATCAAAGACATTTTCTTTTAATAGAGACCCTGGCAAGTTAAGTCGATTATGAAAAAAATGTGCGCCTCAGTCTATTCATCATGCTGTCAAAGAATGTATATACAGAAGTTTAGAACTAGTTGACAGTATCATAAAAGAGGTGAACCAGTGAGATGCACTTTGTAGATGAGGCAATACAACATGTCTGACTGCAGTAGAAGACGTCTATATATTGTAATTTGAATGAGATGAAGAGTCTCTATGGTCTTCCCCCATAAAGTAATGTGACTTAAAGAGAAAAAAATAATAACATATGAGCATAGAAAGAACATATTATATATAGAACAACCTGTCTGCTGCCAAGTAATGCTGAGCAGCTTTACTGTGCTTTTTCTAGTTTCTGAAGTGATTAAACATCATGCCAGAAGGAATTAGAATTTGTTGCCCACAATGTACTGATTCAATTCTTTGGATGTACATTTGTGTATGTACATGTGGGAGGCTTGTTTCTTATGCGTGTCAGATTGTTTGTGCACATTCGTATACTAGTGTACAGCAACCAGCAACCAACTTGAATAGTGAAATAAAAGTTTTTCAAAACCTTATGAAACCAACATGAATATGCAGAGTACATTTCTAAGAGCTTGGCCCATTGTAGACTAGATTTTAAAAAGAGCCTTTTCTTTTTCTTTAGCTACCACATAGACAATTTTATGCCATTGACCCATGTATCACTGACACTTTTCAGTGTGTGTGTGTGTGTCCAGTGTTGTACTCCTGTGCTGGGAGTTGCTGATAGGTTTGTCCTCTCTTTCATCTCTCTTCAGTAAGGCAGAGAGCCCCTTAGCTGTCAACCGCCTCTCCATTATATCCTCCCTATAGTTCTGCCACCCTGCACACATACAGCCTGGAAACAAGTGAAAAGTAGTCCAGACATCATAACTGATCAATGCATAACACATGTAACCTTCAGCATCCCAGCCAGAGCTAAAAACAGACCAATAGTGGCATAAAAAGTGAAGCGTAGGTGTGTGGAAGTATGTGCCATCCTGCATCCCATCCATCCATCATAGAGAAGCCTCAAAACTCCTCCTTGGCCACTGTTCAAAGCTCTCATGCCTTCACAGACTGATTTACTATGACAAATGAGCTTTCCAACACAGGAAGGTTAGCTCGTGCACACATACACACGCTTTTAAACAAGCCGCTAGCTGGTCAGGGGTAAAATAATCCGCTTTGCTGAGAAAAGAATAGGCCTACCGAAAAAATTCACCTCCAGATGCCGGATCGATATGTGTTCTTTGGTGCATTTCACTGTAATAAAGCGCAGAGGAGGGGAGCGGGAAGGTTAAGACGCGTTTGGCTTCACTCGTCCCTCTGATATCACGTCTGACGGGAATGCACGCCTAAAGATGCATGCGTTGGAATGTGCTCATTGACATGCCATCCAACCAAAACTGGATTTTTTTCAAGAGTACGCTATTAGGCTAAGAGCTCAAGTTGAGTCTTTTGGAGCAACAGCCATATTTGTCTTGAAATGTTCAGTGTGAGGGTGCCAAATAAGATCATTAACCTTGAAAACAAATCCTGTTTGTTTATGCCTGCCAAGTTGTTTAGCTCAAGGAGAGTTGACAGGTCAGTATCGCATGAAGTGATGTGTATTGCCTGGGTGATCGAATTTTAGGATTGTGCTTATATTGATTCTTTTATTGCCTTTCTGAGCTTAAGCTGTTTTCTTGAAGCTGGTCTGGCCGGTGTATGTCTGTCACAGCCTGTAGGACCTTCTCTGGTGCTTTTAATATGATGGCCTGTTTTATTCCTTATCTCTTATACATTTAGGGAGGGATGGAGGGAAGAAAGTGGGAGGAAGGGCTGCTATATGCTTGGATGGTGGAGAGGGGGAGGGGTGCGGTGGATTAAAATCTTGGTTGAAAACATCCGCATTAAAAAACACAGGCAATGAAATAAACATCCCACCAGCGAATGAGAAGACAAGTGGAGATAGCGGAGAGAGCAAATGCTGTAAAGATGAGCAGAAATGAAAAAAGTGAGGGAGAGTGAAGTGAAATGAACTGAAAACAGGACATGGACTCTGGCGGGAAAACTGGTGATGAGATTCTGGAACAAAATGAGTTCAGAAAAACAAAAACCTTTACCAATCCACAAAGAAAGATCATAAGAAAAGGGGTAATAGTAATTATAATACATAGTAGGTGACATATATTGACCCTTTAAAGAGGGATTTTGTTTCATCACATGAAAAGAAACAATAAACCTAATACCAGGCTTTTCCAGCTGTCTGTGATTACTGGATAAGAATTTTTTAAATCATTTTAAAGAGATTTTCATTTTTAGAGCTTAGCATAATGACAGCATTTTACTCACTATGGAAATTTCCATGGTTTATTTATGACTTTATAAGATCTTATTAACTTGATTTTTCCAGCATTGGAAATCAGCATTTTAAAGTTCCCTATTAGTTCCCTATTACTGTTTTCTAAAGCGCAAAAATTTGTAGAATGTATATATATATATATATATATATATATATATATATATATATTATATATATATATATATATATATATATATATATATATATATATATATATTTGTGTGTGTGTGTGTGTGTGTGTAATTGTAATAAATTAAACACTCTTAAAAGGATAGTTCACCCAAAAATGAAAATTGTGTCATAAATTACCCTCAGCAGCTGTTTAGTTACCCACATTTTTCACACAGAATTTTCATTTTTGGGTGAACTATTCCTTTAAAATAAAAAAATAATTGCCTGGTCTGTACGATGGCATGAAAACATCTTGTCTTAGTGTATTGGTAGACTTTATATGTGACCCTGGATGTGAAAACCCAGCTAAAGTCATTTATTGTGATTTACTGTTTTCTACATAAAATCATCCTTCATAAGGTAAAGAACATTATGTGAAAATGTATCTTGATGTAAATGTACCTTGATATATTTAATATAGACTGAGTAAGACCATGTCAAAGATTGAAATCATAATGAAATTAATGGTTGAATTCACACTTTGATGCTTGTTATCTCATAACTAGATTTTGAGACTTTCGCCTGGATTTCAGGGTCACATATATACATTCATTTGATTTAAAAACTTTAAATTACTTTTATTTTAAATTGTAATATTTCTTCAGAATATTACTTTAGTATATTTTATGATTTTCTTTTTATTAGATTTTTAAAACAACACAAAATGAAACCAGAGCCAAACAAAACAGAGATAAGGAACAAATGAAGAGTTTATTTGCAAAAACAGATAAGTCCATTTAAAAAAAAAAAAAAAAAAATTTTTAATCCCTGCATCCAGGCAAGGATCTGGAGTGACCTTACACTTGATCAGTTCTTCTGAATCCTGACAAACTTGAGTCCAAAAATGATTTATTACGGATCATTACCAAATCATATGATATACCAACTGCAGATTTTGGACATATAGTGCAGTTAGGATCAGACATTATTCCCATTCTGTATTGTCTGTATGGCGTCGCATAAGCTCTGTGGATGGTTGTAAAATGGATAAATTGGTGGCTCCAATTCTGAGATGTTTCACTTATATTTGACCATACCGTAAGCCAATCAGGTTGAAGTCCAGCCTGTTCTAAATCCTTTTTCCGCATTATGTATGTGAAAGGTTTCTTTCCTGTATTAGTATTAGTATTATATGGGGGAAAGCTTATTAATTTAGATACCATTTCAAACATTTTTTTCCATACTGCCAGACAATTAGTGATTACAGTGCCGAATTTAACTTGAAGTTTCTTGCCTTTTAAGTCTGTGTATGAAAGACCTTGAAGCCTATTAGGTTGTACCATTGAGGTCCATTCAGACCCTCAAAGCTCTTAGTTGAAATGCCCAGTTATACAGTTTTAGGGAGTTAGGTAGAGACAACCCTCCCATCAAATTAGGACATTGTAAAATGGAAGATGTACTGTAATTCTAGCCCATTTACTGTTCTATACGAATATGGAGATCAAATATTGGGTTGGCTCAAGAAACTTAAAAAGAATAGAAATTGGTATAATGAAAAACAAGAAAATACTATTTTTATAAATGCAGCCTTCTTTCAAAACCTTAAAAAAACCATAGCAACCTCAAACTTTTAAACAGTGTTGTATAGTATAGTAAATATTATACTTTTACTGGAGAAGACAAAGATACTTATTAAGAATGTGATTTTTTTACTCAAATACTCAGACTTCTGAAGAACCATTTTCTTCTGATAGAAAACAGACAAGATGTGCTTCACCTGCAATACTTGACCCAAGATCACACCTCTCGGCTACTGTGATCTGCTTTTGACATTTACTTCAAATCGTGGCAAATGTCAAAACAGATTTAATAAAAGATTATAAAATAGTGCAGTCAACAATAAAATATTTTAGCTTCCTGAGTAGATGGAGGAAAAAGATAGAAAGAGGGGAAAAGTATTTGGGAGAGAATGTGTTTTAGTGATAACACTACATTTTTATTGCACTTTCAGCTTAGCTGTGGACAGTAAAGGAGGAATAACCAGCAGTGGGTGGGATTACAGTAGAAAAAGCGTAGAAGTTCTTCCACTGAATTTAATTCAGCTTAAACAAGTAAAAGGCTTCGTTTTTAAATTTCCAGCATTCCAAATTATGTATTACAGCCCCCCACATCTAAGCTATACCTGATACCATGAGGTGCAATGAGCTGCAGTGCTTGGTGACGTAATAGTAGGGAGGTTGCATTGTTGTACTGCAGTTAAAATTTCTTCTGTGAACATTTATAGTTTGTTATTAATGCCTTGGAATGATCATGGAGGCATGTTTAAGTATTGTAGTCCACGTATGGATGTCTTGAATCAGTGCGGAGCCGGATGCTGCCTGGTCCCGTTTACAGTGATTGAGAGTGAAAAGGGCGTAGTGCACTTGGCAGCCCCTAACTGAGAAGAGGATGGAATTAAAATCAATACTCTGCATGATGAGGTGACTCAGAAGGTTAAAATAGAACTCGCAACTCTCCAATGGCCACTGCATAGCCGCTTTAAGATTATTAGCTGTCATAAACACAAGATCTAGTCTAGTCATGGGCATAGATTAGGGTTAAGTATAGGGTTGGGGTTCCTAACAACCTTCTGAAAATCAGAAAATTTCTGGCCAATATTTGGGCGGTTTTCTCCAAACAACTTAGAATGCCAGCACACTAGAAATGCAAAGGACAGTTTGATGGATATGGATACACAAGCCCTGTTTTGGGGTTGTGGAAAAAGCCGTTTAATTTTGAAATCAAGCGAGAATGCAGCAAATTAAATTTCCAAAAGTTAAACCCACTGCTAAATTTTCATTAGTCAGCAGATGCATACATCAGAACAAAAGGGTTCTGCACACGGGGTTCTGTGGTTTGCATTGTTCCAAAACCCTGCTTTTGGAACATTTGTTTTAAAGAATAAAGGATAATACTTAATGTAACAATTTAAAGATTTTTATAAAACAAAAAGAGCACTGGATGAGGTCCATTGTAGAAAACAAATCTCGCAAATATCTAAAATTGTTTGTCATCAGTGCAACAGCTCTTTATTGTGCCTGCAGCTTGTTCAAATAATGTGTTTCTCCTCCTGTAATATCAAACTTACTTCTATACAGTTCCATTTTCTTCGCAAGATTTTAAGATGAGTCATTGCTTTAATTGCGCTTTGTTTTAAAAAAATCTGTTTTGTCGCCTGCCATACTGCGATATATTCTCATCAACTTTATAACCAAACTTACGTCGCTGGATCTAGTTCAGTTTGAGGGTTCTTTTTTTTTTCTTGCCCCCCCGTGCACCTGTTCTGCACGCTCTTGCCGATGCACAAATGAAGCGTTCGTGTATGTTAAGTCTCAGCAAATCAGATGCTCTTCATTTCTGTGCCATCATCCATCCATCCGCCAATGCATCCCTTTCTGTCTTTATATTCTTTTGCACATCTTAGCTTTTTGGCACTGAAAACTCTCGCTCACCCCTCCCACTCCTTGCGTTTTCCCCTGAAACCAAGAAACCAGGACAGCTCGGCGCGCGACGGGTTAACGCGCACTCACGCTCGTGATTGGCTGCGGGAGCGGCGCTTTTAGAGAGAGGTAACCAGGCAACTTCAGCTGGAGCAGCGGAGAGAAAGAACAGGGTAAAGGGGAAAAGAAGCGCAAAAATCCCATCAGTTTTGGTGTGCGATAGAAAGGATGTAGTCCAGGTCTGTTGCTGTCAGTCCCCGGCATGGGAAAGTGGATTACTGCTCTTCTACAGACGGTAGAGACTGGATACGGAGTGATTGCGCGTGGATTTTTATCATGAGAAGTATGGGATCTGAACGCACCAGTTTAAAGGTAAGAGGGTTTGTCTTAAGGATGAGGTTCGCGATGTCATATGGAAAGAAAAACGGCGTCGGTGCTGTTGCAATGAAACTTGTCCATGTGGAACGTGAGGACAGCTCCCTGCGCTTCGGTGATGGAGTTGTGTCGGTTGATTGAATTCACGCATCTAAAGCGATCGGAGAGATATTATTAAACACTTATCACACATTTGATTTGCGAGGAAATGAGCCGAACCAACTGCCACCAGTTGACGGTGATCATGCGTCCAAGCGCGTATGGAGAGGAGCGGCGTTTGCTGCATTGACATCCATGTTCTGCCTTGCGCGATAGTGATTGATCAACTGAGATTTACTACAACCTTTCGTATTTAACACCTTTTCCATTCACCGCAGAGCAGAGGTCTAGTATACACTCAATTAGTGGTATATACGCGCAATCATTAGAAACTGCAGTGGAAAGAGGTGTTCGGTATTCCCGCTAGTGTTAAAACGCACGAGTACCAATTCAAGGCACTGTATAGCGTGAGCTTTCCATATATTCAACGTGAAAAAACGTGCAGATTTAGTTTGTGTGGTTCAGGCGGGTTGATCGGTCCGCAGGGACTCCGCGGCAGCAGAAGCCCGCATTAATCGCACTGCCTGTGTGTGTGTGTGTGTGTGTGTGTGTGCTCGAGTGTGTGAGTGAGTGAGTGTGTGACAGGGAACCACCGGGCGGCGAGAATTCCGTTACTCGCACTCTAAGAATCTGACAACTGACTTGGGGCACCGGCGACCGCGTTTAACGCGTCTCTACGTGGCATCTTCTGAACGGTTGCACCGCAGGAGTATGTTCCCACAGCGTTTGAAGCGGTAGAACGGGAGCGCGTCAGTGATGTGCTTTGACACAGAACATCCTTTTCAGACTGCCTGTGGACCGCAGGTTGAGGGGTAGTTTTAAAATGAGAAACGGACACCTCGACGTTTTCCAAGTATAAAACGCTTGAAAAGACACCGACTCTCGTCGTGTTACGGTTCCACTAAGCAGAGCGGCCCGAGCGCTCCGTCTGAAAGACAAAAGCGCCAGTGACTGGAGTGTCCGGTGAGGAAGACTCTAGTATAGTAAAACCTAAAATAACCTACATTATGGTGACAGCCAACGTTTCCTAGAGGAAGACTGCTTAGTAAACATACTAAGTCTTGTGTTAATGTACATGTAGAAAGGTTTGTGTGAGGGTTAGCGCTAGGGTTAAGAGGGTAGCAAACACGATTAGCTACCTCAATATAAAAACAACAGAAGTCGATCGAAAGTCCTTATTATGACAGAAAACAAGTGTTTATGTGAGGGTTTCGTCATTTATTAAAGACCCATTGAAAATTTCTGTGTGGAAACATAGGGAAACTCACAAATGTAGCTACAAAGCAGAGTGTACATCAAACTGTTCTCATTCTTAACCTATTTAACCAATTCATCTTCCCCCCACCTTTTTTGTGTCTGAACTGATCTAGGTGTCAGGTGTTCATTGACAGCCCCTCGTTTTTAGGTCAGTGGCTAATGTGTTAATGTGTCACATTTTTTTTTGTGTGGTTCAGCTATCAATTTGCATTTGTTTTCTAGATGAATGCTATTTAAAATAATTTTTGTGCTTTCAGACAGCACTTCTATTGTGAATTTTTTTTTTTTTGTCAAGATTTTCAACATTGTAGATAGATAGATAGATAGATAGATAGCTAGAGGTCAAATGAGGATACATAAAAAGGAACAAGGTGTTTTTTCTGCCATAATCAGGTCAGAGTCACTATGCCAACCTGTGCCAGATGGCACACTCTCCCATCCCCTCATATTATGTCACCGTTCTGCTTATAAGTTACTATTGCTGTGGTCTATTCAGGTCTGTTCTGGACTTTTCTGTGTGTATCGGCAGTTAGGCCTTCCCCTTCTGCCTGAATGGGCCCAGCAGGCAACAGTGCATCTCCATGGAGACTGAACACAAGAGTGTGGGAACCCTCAAAGCCAACATTGTTTTGTTCTCTCCGCTGTGTTTATTTATTCAGTCTACAAGCTGGGCTTGTTTTGAGGTAATGTAGAGGTAGGGTTCGTATCGAGACATTTCTCCTGGGCGACAGCATGTTCAAGCAAAATTAACACTAATGCCTGTTGATTTGACCTGTATGAACTCAACGGGAAGCCAAGTTTGCTGTTCTTGGTACTTTTCTGTTTGAAACCAGTTCCTGGTATGATGTTTTGATGTTTGTTTTTAGAGCAACTACATTTCAAGTGTTAGTTGCACTTTAGATGGAGAGGTGGTTGTTATAGGAATTTATTGAGATGATGGCTTTGCATAAAATGGAGAACCAAAGTCCTCAGAGCAGCATGTCACCCCTGGTGTCTTCATCAGAGCAGAAGGTGCTGGGAATTCCCAAAGTAGAGCTGTTCCGTGGGGGATGTCCCTTTTCGGAAATCTGTCCAGCATAGAGAGGAGACATCGACTGCCGTTCCTCGTCCTCGATATCGGTCTGTTCTGTGTGACATTATCTGCTCCTGCTAATTAGAGCTCAGGATTGGCCTCACCCATCGGGTGGCATCCTGCTGAGGACGTGACACAGAGCCTGAGGGCACAGCTGCCACAGTTTTGGCCCATCAGAAACTTTCTACTCAAAATCCAGCAGTAAAAGTGATAATTTAATTCAAAGAATTGCTTGATGCTTTGCATATTGGTGTTCTGTGTTGTCAATGCTGTGCTATGATAAATGTCAGTAGGGCCCTGTGTTATATAAGTATCTCTGTGTAGATGTCATGTGTGTCAGAAGCTGCATTTCCATTACCCTTCAAATTGCGCAAATTGAAAATATGCCCAATGGAGACACGTCAAATTCGCAAAAACTCTCATATATCGCAAAGAAGTTTTTACGCTTGCATGAGGTGGTTTTTCAGGCAATTCGGAAAAGAAATATTTCGCAAAACTGCAATGGAAACAGTTTTTTCACATTTACTCTCTTAAAAATAGAGGTGCGTCACGATGCCATAGAAGAACCTTTTTGTCAAAAAGGTTCCATGAAGAACCTTTAACATCTGAAGAAACTTTCTGTTTCACAAAAGGTTCTTTGTGGCGAATAAGGTTCTTCAGATTATAAAAAGGTAAGCAAGAGATGGTTCTTTAAAGAACCTTTGACTGAATGGTTCTTTGTGGAACCAAAAATGGTTCTTCTATGGCATCGCTTGAAGAACCTTTTGAAGCACCTTTATTTTTAAGAGTGTACAGATCACCTGGCGTACGTAAAAATCACAATCATTCTTTAATGTACTAGTATTTATATTTTCTGCGCTGCTTTGCTAAAGATACATGCCTACATCTTATTTGATTAAAAATAATTGCTAGTGTTGTGGCTGCGATATACATAAACCTATCGACATCCATGACGTATCACAAGAGAAAAAATTATGTTTTAGTCGCATAACGTTGGTTAATGGAAATGCTGTCATTTTGCAATGTTTTTTTTTTTCATCAGCATTTATAAAATATTTAGTTTATATTATAGCTTTGCGCAAATCTCTAATGGAAACCAGGCTACTGTTGCTCTGTTCCAAAACCCACACTCTTAAAAATCAAATCATTCCTCATTTTCTCTAAAAAATGAGAGAGAATTTTTGGAGGATTTAAAAGCAGAAAAATTAAGCTTATCGTTTTATAAAAGCCACTTACATGAATTCTTCTATTACAGTTGTGTACTGTTTCAGCTGTATTGTTGTTCTCATCACTTTATTGTTTTAGCGTTAACAGATTGGCCCCATTCACTTCCTTTATAAGTGCCTTACTGTAGCCCAGTTTTCTGCTTATTTTAAAGAAAATTAGGACCGGGTGGAAATAGATTTTTATAGTAATCAACTTTGTCACAAATGCTCTTGATTAAGCTTAACGTACATTGAACTCACAAAATTCCTTGAAAATGCTGCCTCCATAGACAGTGCACTAGGTTTCAGGCCAGAGCATATGTACAAAGGTTGTACAAGGTGGACGCAGTGGTTCTCTTTGTGCCACATGCTGCAATGCCATGCTGGCATCTGCCCCATAATCTCCTTAAAATGGCCACAATCTGTCCGCACGGCTATTTGGGTCCAAAAATGACACTGAAACATCAGTCCACACACAGCAAGCTCAGCATACTTTCACAGGTAGTCTCATATTTCCTTTGTCAAGCACATTTTCATTTTCTGGCCTTCTGTTCTTATTGAACCTGTCTTCGAGTACATAACTAACAATTTGCAAAAACACTTGCATATTGACTGCAGAGGACTGCAGTTTCAGGGTCTGAAGTCTTGACCATATATCTGCTTTTCATTTACCGCATAGTTTCTAGTTCCTCCTCTGACTATTCCAATCAAAATCTCCTCCTTGAGCTATGAATAAAGAACCATGCTTATTTATTTATTTTATTCAAACTGAATCCACCAAATTAACACACCCTCGACGGGCATACAGTCCCATCTCTCACTGCGGTATAGAGGTACGCAACGCTCCACTGACTTCAGCCTACCCTTAGAAACAAAAGGGAGTAAAAAGGCAGACAAAAAGTCAATGGTTGATAATTTAGTCCCGCGAGAACCTCGTTCCAGAGCGAGTTTGATGTGCTGCATTGCAAACAAAGACTGGGAGAAACTCAGAAATGCAGGCCATGCAACAGTCTCAGTACATGAACTCTTCAATTAAATCTATTCTTTCTACATTCTCATTTACTTGCGCTCACACTTCGACGACTGTTCTCCCGGGACTGATTCTTTATTTGAGGCGCTGCTTGCCGCTCATTTACAGTGTTTTATGCTTTGCATCTTCAGAGCCCGGTGGTTTTGCACCTCTTCCCTCCTCTGACATTTAAAGAAAGTGAAAAAAACAGAAGAAAAGAAAGGAAATGAATGACATTTTCAGCCCTGCTTTTCTTCTCCATTGTCTTTTGTATGCATATACCATTCAAAAGTTTGGGATCGATAAGATTTTGTAAATGTTTTTGAAAGAAGTCTCTTATGCTCACCATGTCTGCACTTATTTGATCAAAAATACAGTAAAAACAGTAAAATTGTGAAATATCATCTCTGTTGTTTTCTATTTTAATATATTTTAAAATGTAATGCATTCCTGTAATGCATAGCTGAATTTTCAGCATCATTACTCCAGTCTCCAGTGTCACGTGATCCTTCAGAAATCATTCTAATATTTGTTGCTCAAGAAACATTTATAATTGTTAAGCTTTCATTGTTTAAGCTTTTTTTTCAGAATACTTTAATGAATTAAAAAAAGCATACATTACACATTACAAATGTTTTTACTGTCACTTTTGATCAATTTAGTACATTCTTGCTAAATAAAAGTATTATTTCTTTCAAAAAAATCTTACCGACCCCAAACGTTTGTACAAAATAACAAATGCTACTGATTTTCAGCCTTTTTTTTTCATGTTTTTGTTCTGTCGACACAGACGAACAGTTGTTGAGCAAATGGCTGTTGTCCGCATGGCATCAGGAAGACCTTATTTTATCCCTGCTGAGTGCCACTTCTGTTTCCAGAGCAAAGAAAAACATCTCTCTTCTGTTTCTTAAAGGGATAGTTCAACCAAAATTGGTAGTTCTGTCATTATTTATCCAACCTACATGTTGTTCCAAACCTGTAAGACTGTCAATCTTTTGTGAAATGCAAAAGAAAATGTTGAAAGGTGAATCTAATTGCTAACATTTTACGAAAAAAGAAAGTTGAAACATTCTCCTAAATATCTTCTTTGTGTTCTGCAGAATTTGGAACCACATTAATGTGAGTAAGTGATGACAGAAGTTTCATTTTCTGGTAAACTAACCCTTTAAGAGTTAGCTGGAAAATCAAAAGGGACAAAATGGCTCCCTGAGGTTCCTAGACCTAAGGACCCAAGTTGCTTTTTTCTGACAACAAATTGTATTAGATTAATTCAGCTCTTACTGTCTTTTCATCTGGTTTAATCTGTTGTCTCTCATCCACTAGAGAGAGAGGGGGAGAAAAGATTCAGCGTGACCTGCACAGTGGGGCCCCGGTCTGCTTGTATATTGGAGTGGGCTTCAGCTCTTTAGTATGCGCAGGCCTCCCCGTGCACCATTATCAAGCTGAAATGAAAAGCCTGTATTTCTCCGTGGCGGACAGAGCGGTGAGCTGCACAGAGCTGGAGCGCTGCAGCTGTAATGCACTCTTGGAGAAAGAGGGTGCAGTTGAATGTAAGGACGGAGGCAGACACGCCAAATCAAAGACGTGAGGTTTGCTCTACTAATGTCAATGTAGATTTGTCAGTAATATGATGGTGTGCATATGCTGCCAGCTGGTGGTATTCTCTGTCGGATGTTAGCCTGAGGGCAAGACAAGTCAGGTCTGTAGTCACACACTAGGGAATAACGACACTTCGGCTGTCTAATGAGACGCACAAAATGGCTAACTTGGTTTTGTCTCAATGAACAAATGAATTGCTGAAATCCGTCATTTAATTTAATCCATGTCATACTTTATCTTGTTCAGGACCAGAATTCACAGAGATGTCAATAAATAGCATCAAGGCCGGGCGTGTATGGAATCTGCGCAAAGAAGCCTCTGAATAATTTGTATTGTAGTTTAAGAACTCTCATCGTTCACATTCCCATTCTCTGTGCGTGTTCTTTTACTAAACAGCCTGTGAAATGGTTTGACGAATGTATTTCCTGTCAAAAGGATTAGTCGGGGTCACTGTGTTCTGCTGAACTAATTCACTCAACTGGGTGCTGTTGGTTTTTATTTCTTTTTTAATTAATATTTTCTTACAGTTTTGAGTTAGAAGGTTCACTGCATTGCTCTTTAGTTCTCTTCCACTGTTAAAACTTCAGCACCGCAGAAAAAGAAATAATTTGTGAGAATGAGTTTGTACACTGTGTACCACTTAATAAGTAAGGAATAATTGACGACGGGCCGTTGAATTATTAGAAAAATAATGCACACCCGAGGTGGTGATGCGGCCACGACGCGAAGCGGAGTGGCCGTTACACCTCGGGTGTGCATTATTTTTCTAATAATTCAACGGTCGAAGTCAGTATTCCTTATACTACGGTTGCCACACTTCAAGACATCGATCAGATGATATATTTCAAGGGATTCGTCCGGTTTTTGAACTTAAATCGCTATTGTGAGTAGGATTATTTCTTCCGCATCTCATCCATCGCCTCCCTTGCTAATTCCAAAATGTCATTTTAGACCTAGTAACTGAAGCTTGAGCCGTTGATAACAGACAAATGCAGCTAATAACTAAGTTATGAGAGAGAGAAAGAGAGACAGAGAGAAAGAGAGAGATTGAGCGTGCGTGAATTAGCCTGTTAACGTTACCTCTCTGAGTCTGTCTCTCAAAAGTGTTCGGCAGCAGCGTCCCTATTAGTGAAACTTTCAGTTCATTTTCCTCACGACCAGTGCCGTTGTTATGTAGATTCGCTTGTGAGAAATGTCATGTTCTTTTCGGTTGCTAAACTATTTACTGACAAAGTCGTCAGACCAGCGCTAGCAACATTAACGCGTATGTTTCCATGTGTGTAAACTGTGTGTGTGTGTCTGTAAGGGAGAGAGAGCGGGAGAAATAGAGTATGTGCTTTACGTACATAATAAAACGTAATTTTGTGGCAAAACATGGAACTGATCTGTCGTTTTTATCCCATTGCTTACTATATTTATGTGTTTGGCCAGTGTCGTTGTGGGTTTGGTTATTTTGTTGTTGTAAGACCTTTTGAAATAACCGAAATCATTTGGCAATGATACGGAACTGTAATGCGGTCAAGAACTGCCTGGAACTACGTTCGCCGTGCGCTTCCCTGAAAATAATTGCACACCTTAGAACGTTCGTCAGCCAATCAGATTCAAGCATTCAACGGCCCCGTAGTATAATGGCAAATAATGGCATTCTGTCGAGTTGTGAGATGCAAAGAAAACAAATATACAACATGACTAGTGTAGTCTGATTCATGAATAAATGACTCTTATGAACCGGCTCTTCTTAGTGAATCAAAAATATGCCGTGTGACCAAAGTGGCCCAATCCCAAATCTTTTATTGAATAGTTAAAAAAGTAGAGTTAGCACTTCTGCCATGCATTATTTAAAGCATTAGCAGAGAGAAAATTTAAAAATTGGTGTTAAATACTGAAATTCTGTATAACCAACTGAAGGAATCGACATGGATATCAAATTGATTTAATCGATTCTGTTTTGAAATCAGTCAGATTTAAGGGTGAGCACCTTAAACGGACAATTGGCTTTGCTGATTTTACAGCCCAATAAAGCCATTTTGCTATTGCTAAATGGTGACAGCTGATATTAGTGAGATTCTGTAGAAAATTTCATTGGACTACTATTGACATGCACCTGCAAACAAGACGAGTCATCAAAAGTTTTGCTCTATATTGTCAATATTTATATGATAGTGCACTCTAATTGGCCTCAACACTAAAAGACCCAAGGTGTCTTAAATTGTATACTGTCTGAGGTGTGTGCACTTGCTTAAAAGCATTTTTTTTAAAACTGTATTTGAAGATATATAATAATTGATAATAAATAACTTGGGATTATATATAAATATAATTTAAAATGAAAAAAGGCCACTTAAGTGTCCTTAAAAGGGTTCACTCTCATGACTATGCGCCAGATTTACTAACAGCTTGTACCAGCGCAAACCATCTTTTGGCGTCAAAATAGTACTGTCAGGATTTACGAAAGACGCACAGTGAGGAATTAGCTCTGAAAAGGCGTCGACAGAGTTATTTTTGCACCTGAGCTTATTGAATATGCATTTGTAGGAGTTTCCCTTTCAGACGCTAAATTTATGGGGGGAGAGTATTAAAATCAATCACGCAACGCGATTTGCAACGTTTGCGCTCGTCAAATTACTGGTATTTGCGCCATTGTTTAATGCCCAAAAAAATGCATGTCTTAAAGCAGGTGGTAATTTGCGCTGCTCTTGGTAGATTATGCTGGTCATTATGGAAATGATCTGGCTGCGTCTGTGTTCTTTAATGTGCGTATTGTCAGTAAATCACATGCAGAATTTTCTCCTCCCATGGGCTCTTTTATGGAATTGGGCTCTAATGCTAATTTACCCTGTTTAGTAAATCTGGCCCCAAATTTCTTAACACACTTAAGTGCCAATTGCAATAATGTCAGATTACATATGAAGTATTGATTATAGTTTTATTAGATATTACATTTTAAATGTGCTAAATTTTAAATTGCTAAACTTCATCATTACAAATGTGTCAGAAAATATTAGATTCAGTTTGCACTTAAGTATATTCTTTTAAAAGTATGCTAAAGTATGCTACTACTTTTTCACAAGGGGTTTTACAGTGTGTAGTTGCAGCATGATTTTCAGGGGTGTGTGGCATTCGTTTCTTTGATCAACATGCCCACATCTGCGGTGTGAGAGTTTGTCCAAGGTGTGTCAGCTGGATCGCAGCTCATTTGGACCAGAAAAATCACACCAGCGCCAGATCCAGATGTGCCAACCATAAGCATCCAACACCTACCATTCCAACCTGCCGCCTTCTTTCTCTCCCTCTGTCTGTCAGTCTTTCACACTCTATTCTCCATCCAGGAATGTGTGGAGATGTGTTTATTCATGAGAATCAACATAGTAAATGCATCTGGACAGACAGAAGACCAGCCTTGAGCTCTGGAGATGGGGTGTTTCCATAATGATTACATGTCAAAGAGCTACAGCGCAACATCTCAGGCGGTCTCCTGGCATTATTGCCCTGGCTGGGAGAGATTTTGCTCTCATGTTGCCAGCAAAGCCTTCTGCCTTGTACTGCAGGAAACTGATTCTGTTTTTTTGAATAGTTGCCTGGGAAATCTACTCTCCGGCTTTGCTTGAAATGAACATACATCTCTCCAGAGCGATTGCTTTTCTCTTCTCCTCTGCTGCATGTTCTGCTAGAAATAACTGCACTTCACCATCTCTCTCTTTCTCTCTCTCTCTTGCTTGTATGGGGAATTCCATCTATGAATCTGTTTTTTCCCCTCTCTTATCTCTCTGTGCAGGGAAGGATTCAGAGTTGCGTGTACATATCTGTGCCGAAAAAGAGATGAAAGAAGTGTTTTTTCCCTTTTTTGTGTTTGATGTAAAAGCAAGGGCTCTTTTGCTTGTGATAACACTCAGCCTCTCCGTCTCTGGAGCGCAGTCAGGGTCTAATGCGCAGACACTCTATTGCACCCGTGCGTGTCATCGCAGGACGCTTGTGCGCGCGTGTGTGCGTGTGTTTGAGCAGGGCTATATTAAACTGCCATTCTGGCGTCGCAGCGTGTCATGCTGAAACCACTGGATAAATGGCTGAGACTCAGCATGCACCAGAGAAAGATGGAGAGATGTGTGGAGAATGAGAGAGGGAGGGATTAGATGGATGGATGGAGAGATCGTAGAATGGCATCGTAGTTGGTGAATGTCATCAGTAATGGTTAGGCAACTGTGCATGGACATACAAACAAGTAAATCATTCATACGACAATTGGTGTTACATGGACTCCCAGAGGAAACTTTCCTTGAGTTCTCCGTTTTGTTCATTTAGAGAGAGAGTTCTTTAGAAAATGAAATTCTGTCTTCGTTTACTCACCCTCATGTTGTGAGTTTTTTGTGAGTTTCTTCTTCTGTGGAGAATTTTCTGAAGAATTGTCATGCTGCTCTTTTCTATTCAGTGGAAAATCAAAAATGCTCCAAAAAGAGCAGTACAATAAAAATTGTTTGTATGATTTGTGCACTATATTGCAAGTCTTCCAAATCCATTTGATCACTTTGTGTGCATGGGACACATACTACAACTCTTAGATATGTTTAATTATTTATTTATTTATTTATTTATTTTTTGTTTTGTTAAGATTTCAGTGCTTTGGGGAAAGTTATCACTAAAAAATGTGATAACATTTTGTTCTTCACACACTTGCGACTTGGAATTTAGATTATGGACTAATTTTATGGTGGTTTTTATCTGAAAAGAGTGTCATATAGATTAATCCAAATGTCTCTTATTGTCTTCTATAGAAAACAGCATAGGACATGTGGGTTGGTAAATAATGACTGAATTGTCAATAGCTGCGTTTACATTACCCTTCAATTTTGGCAAATTGAAATGGCGAATTAAAATACGCCTAATGGAAACATCAATTTCGCAAAAACACCCACGTCACAAAAAGTTTTTACGCTTGAATGAGATGGTTTTGCAGGCAGTTTGAAAAAGGAATATATCGCAAAACTGCAATGGAGACAGATTTTTTTTTTTTTTTTTTGCATTTACATTTACATTTATCTCATAAAATTCAACTTTTGACACACAGAAGCAGTTTAGAACTACAGTATGTGTTTATATCGATCAGACAATATGATTGTGGAAGAATTTGATGAAAAAATGGATAGTTCACCCAAAAATGAAAATTCTTTCATTTTCTCACACTCTTGTTGTTCCAAACCGGTATGAACTTCTTTCTTTTGTGGAAGATATTTTGAACACTGTTGGTAACCAGACAATTTTTGTTACCATTGACTTCTATTGTATGGACAAAAAATCTTGAGATATTTCTCAATATATCATCTTTTATGTTCAAAATATCATCTTTTATGTTTATGTTTATGTTCAGGTCTAAAGATCACACACTTCCCATCACCCTCTTTATTTCGTTCATTACTGTGTTTAGTTTTTAACATGTTTCTCTTGTAACCTGAAGAGTCATTTATTTCTCTTTTTGTCTTGTTCTCTTCAGATCTGTTGTTCTCTGGCTCTCCTTTCCTGATCCCCAGATCATTTGGCCCATTGTTGAGTGTCACACTTCACTGATTTCTCTCTAGTACCATTTGATTCTTTTTACTCTAGATTCAGGTAGCATGTCCAGCAGACCCCTCTCTCTCTCTGTGTGTGTTTCTCAGCTTCACAAGATCTCACACTTTTCCTCTCATAGACCTCCCAAGATTGAAAAACAAAGCATAGACACTCCCTATCCACATTATGTGTGTGTGAAACCGTTAAGATAGCAAGTCTTCAATTAGCTCGACGTGTTAATGACATTAGACTGTGGCAGATAAGAGCCGGGTGAGATGGCCCTCTCGGAATTGATGGGGTCTGATTAGAAGGTGGTAGCTTAATAATCCAGTGTCTTTAAATGAGATGCCCTCACACGGAGAAGACTAAGATTTAACTTGCGCGCACACACATACGCACAGAGCCACTTGACAGTGAGCTACTTGGATGAGCCCCGGCAGATTTAGCTAAGCCCCTCCCCAGTTTAATGACAGCCACTGAATCGGCACGCTGCTGATAGCAAAGTGGCACAAAGTGGGTTTAATGGAACAGGGCAATTCCAAAGACCATCAGGATTAAATTGGAGTGAAATGATTTGGGGGAATAGAGAGAGAGAGGAATAAAACTCCCTCCCCTTATTGCATGATGAACAGAAATGGCAGCCCTGGGTGGCGTGATCATTTAGAGACTGTGTGTGTGTGTGTGGCTAGATGAGAAATGGAGTGGAATGGCTAGTGGGGGAGGAAGAGACGCAGAATCATGTAAGGTTAACCGTGGCGATAACCCACATTTTAAATGTGTTGACGTCTGTCTGCTCCAGCGTGTTTGAGTGGAAGAGAAGCGCATTAGAACGCCGCTGTAATTATAGCGCGTGTGGGCAGAGTGATTTGCCCTGGCATGGATGCCCAGTATGGGTAGGGGTGGGTTATTTGGTGGACAGCTGCGCCCTCCATGGAGGGAATGTACAGCAGGGGGTCTTTACCCTTCACACGGACTCTGCCCTTCATGTCTTTTTCCAGCCTGTTTCGACACCTCAGCAAACCATCATGGCATGTAGGAATATTCATGTGACGTCGGCGCTGCATTATTTAAAAATGGTCCAGCCTCAAGGCCCAACAATTCTTTTATTCATCTCAGTGGCTCTGTCTGTTGTGGAGAAGTTTATAATAATATTCACAAATATTGGAAATAGAACACGTACTGTGATATGGATAGTATCCAGAGGATGGGTGGCCTGACTGACCCTTCCAGTGTTTGCATTGTTTGTGTTTATGTGCACCACGATGATTCTTTTTCTATAGACTGATTATGAGTGCCGTATTGTTCAATAAAGCAATAAGCCCCAAGAAGCCGTGGTTTACAGTGAATTTATAACAGCTAAGGGACGTTGTTAGGCACGACGCGAAGCGGAGCTTATTGCTTTTATAAAACGGTTATTCCATATATGTGGCAAGGTTCACAAAATAAAACAAAGCAAATAATATCTAATGATATCAGTAAAAAACATTATTCTTCCGCCAAACAATGTAGTTCCTCAGAAACGGTTGTGGTTGCAACAAAGTGGTTGCCGAGCAACACGCAGATGTAAAAAAGGTGTAGGTTTGTAGAGTAATTTACAACAGCTTTGAACGCGTCCCAACCAATCAGAATCAAGGACCGAAACTATCTGTTTTATAATAGCAGTTTTAGAATGTCTCGTGAAGTCAGATTTATTTGTATAGTGCTGAACTGTTTTTACTATTTTTACAATAAAGATTGTTTCTAAAGTTTAACTTTAAACCAAGAAAATAACAGTGTTAATGTTGCAAAATATGTTGCATCATTTATAAAACATTCAATTTAGCTGTAAAGTAGCTCTACAGACACTAGTGTCTTTATTCAGTCAGTTCATTGTTGATTCAGTTTAGTTTAGTTCAGTGACAGTGTCAATTGCAAACTTACATAAAATAGAAGTCAATATTGAGTAACTTACATTTTAGACACAATTTTTACAGTTAAACTCCTAAATAAATCATTGTTTTAAACAAATCAGTTAGGGGAATCATTCAGTGACTCACTTATGAAAAAAGTCACTTGCTTTGTTTCTGAATGATTTTTTTTTTTTGAACGAATCGGTTGAGTTAATAATTCAGTTAGTCACTTATAAAGACAGCCATTTGTTTCATTCCTGAATGAATCAATGATTCATTCATAAAAACTGTTTCTCATTTTGCATCTGAATGAGCATCTGAATTATTTTAAAAGAATCGGTTGAGTGAATGATTTAATGACTAATTCATAAAGTCACCTGTTTTGTTTCTAAATCAATCTTTATTTTGAACAAACCAGTTGAGTGAATCATTCAATGATTCCTTTACAAAGACAGTCACTTGTTTTGTTACTGAATGAATCAGTGTTTTGTACAAATCAGTTTAGTCAATGATTCAGTGACTCACTCCTGAAAACAGACACTTTTTTTCCTGGTGAATCAGTATTTTTAATGAATCAGTAGATTCAAAGATTCAATTAATATCTCAAAGGCAGTGGCACTTAAAGACTTGTTTTATTACTGAATGAATCAATGCTTCAGTTATAAAGACAGTCACTTGTTTTGTTTGTAAATAAATCTTTATTTTAGAACAAATTAGGCATTAAAATGGCATGTTTTTGCAGCTTAGTTTTCATAAGGGGTTTGTTCTGGACCAGCTCTGCAATGTGAATTTATTATTTCTACATAATACATTGGTTTTTAAATAATTCATCATTTTTTGATATCAAAAGATCGGTAAGGATCATGATCTGTCCTCTTACAGCGTTTCCACGGCTGCAATCACAGCACAGTAGTTTCCGATGTATAAAGTGTTTCACAGACAGAGTTCATCTGCGTGCTACTGAGACAATCCAAAGAGAGAGAGAGAGAGAAATGAAGTGAAAAATGCATTGACTGCCACATTAGATTCAGCTGAATTACTACTCAAGCCCACCATGAATGAGGCATTGAATTATTTGACCCTATTGCCCCGAATCCTCATATAAGCTTTATAAATTGCCCATGATGGAAACAGTTCAGGGTCCATTGCTCCAATATTGCAGAGAGTTTAAGTGCGTTACTGGTTAAGTCACTGCTCTGCTGTTTACCCACTGCTATTTTCAGTGCTGCTTTCACTGTGAAGCTCCTTTTACACTCTGTATTTTTTTTTTACTGTTTACTGCATATGTTCATACAATGATGCACTGACAACATTTTCTTATTGTGAGAGACAGTAATAGAGAATCAGTCATTCCTGATTTTGCATCTGGTTTTAGACAAGAACCATTACAATAACTGCAAACAGATACACACAGAATCTGCATTATATGAATTTAAATGAAATGTTTTTATTTTACCTTATCTTTTAATTCTAATTTACCTTATATTTATTTTCCCCCACTTGTTAAAGTATAAAGTGCAAGTGCAAAAAAAAATCTGCCAATGCAGTAAGACAAAATGCAATAATATTCAGGAAATAATCTGTGAAGACAAGCCTTAAATCTTCTCAGGTGATTTTTTTGTTGTTGTTTAAATGATATTTTCTTGCAGTGTAGAAAGAGAGAGAGCAGAACCGCTGGCACGTAGGCCACCAGGAGCAATAATAGAAGCCACAAAGTGATTTGAGCCTGAAGCAGGTGGCTGGTCTGGGGGTCACTGCTGAGTTTCAGAGAAATCAATAGACTCTCCAGGGTGAGCACGGATGGGGAGGGAGAAGGAGGAGGTGTATGTGATCGGGTTTGAGGCCTGCAGGTAGGAATGCTCTTTAAATGAATCTGATTTGCCTGACACCATGGAGATGGTGATATATGCCACACCTGAGAAAGAAAGAGGTCTGCCCTGCCATTATACAACCCCCTTTTCTCTCGCTTTCTCTCTGACTCTAAGGGAAATGTCATTTAATGCAGCGATATATTAAAATAACAGTGTGTGGAGTACTAATAGTATTGTCCCTGCTGCAGCCGCAGGAGGAATATCAGCGCTGTAGGGCTGTATGTGTGTTGTTTTTGAAGTGTGTGCTAAGCTGTTACAGAAGCACCTGTATTAAGATGGCCATCTGGCAGCACAAGAGTGTTATTTCTACATTTCCACACTTGTATTTTTTGATGGGGCTGTACAGCTAGGTTGTCCATCATTAACGGAAAAAACTCAGCATTCTGCATCATTTTCCTTTTTATTTTTGACTTTTTTGTTACTGTTATTCATAAGGATAATAAATAGAAGACAGGAACAGGTTTGTGAACTGACAAAAGCAAGATTCAAATGCTTTTTAGCCACATTAGCACCACCACTAAGCCACAACTCTGACCTTTCCAGGTGGGCGGAATGTTCAAGAAACCTGTTTGGAAACAGTCATTATTTTTGCAGATATGTCGGCTGACATTAGTTGTATTGCTGTTATTTCACTTTATATAATTTTCTTTCTAATATAAAAAATAAAAATAAATGAAACTAAGATTATTGGAACATTGTTTACATGAAAATACTATTTTAAGTCTTTCTATTTTAAAACTCAATGTGTTACTTGTCATTTCTTTGTACATATTTGTGAATTTTCTGAGTAAAAAATAGTTTCCACCTATATATTTTTTTTTCAGTGTATAGTGTCATTCTTTTCTCTTTTTCCCCATTTGGGCAGTTTAATTTGTTCACTTTGTGACCTGCACTCTGGACCACCACACATTTTCATCTTATAAATTACAGCTGCTGTGAAAGCATGCGGTACAATATTTTGGCCGGCTCAGACCACATTCATTTTTCATTCCATATGAAGGTGTTGTTTTTCTGGAGGTGTTTTGAAAGCATCTGTTAGGGATGTGAAGAGGCCCAGGAGTTTGTGGTTTAGATTGCCTCGAGCTCCCTGGTGCGGCTTTGCTAAACTGTCCTGAATAAAACGGCAGTCAAAGCCTTTAAAATGAATGAGGATTAATGACTCGCAGCTCCGCCTGCATCACGATTCAAATGTGTCTCAGACTGAAACAAGCAACAACCTCTGTTGACACAGCTTAAAAGCAACTAAACTGAAAAAAAAAAAAAAAAATCATTTCATTCTCTTTTTCTCTGCATTTTCATGAATTTACAGTTGTGTTCATAGGCTAATATACCCTTAAGTTTATTTTACTCGGGTCACAATACACGGGGGCTTTTTGTCATTCTGGAGCTTGCTAGTCTTCATTTGGAAAAGAATAGCCTTGGATATTCTTCAAAATTTCCTCTTCTGTGTTTCATGAAAGAAGAAAGTCATATAGGCTTCCCCCCATCCCCCAGTGTCTACATACAGGGAAAAAGAGAGATATCAGTTGAAAGATAGAGCTCAGAAATAAATGAGAGTGGAGAGAGAACCGCTGTTCACACTGAGAGAACAGACCAATGTATGGAAGGTAGAGGAGAAATGATGGAGAAACTGTGAAGGTCCAGTGGCGAGAGAGATGAAAAGAAGAGCAGAGCTTGCCCATTTCATGAAGAGCTAAAGCTGAAGAGATAGAGATTGGATTCATTCTGACTGTTAAATGAGCTCTTGAAGGGCTGGAGTGACAGGACACATCCTCAGAGAATCAGAGAGAGAGAGGACCTCATCATCACATTTTGCTCTCTTTCCATTTGCATGATAAATACAGTGGCGAAAAGGAGACCACTACCATGTTTTGCTCTTGCAGGGGTCTCTTTGAATGTTAAAAGGCTATTTGATTCTCTAGTAAAGTGTCTTCCAAGATCATCTAAGTACTAGCAAGCTAGTTTCAAACCCCTGCCATGTGTAGGGTTGCCACCTTCAGCGCGGCAAAATAAGGGACACCCATTCATGACCCCCCCCCTTTTCTATGAATATATATTCAATTAGCTTTATTTTTCTTATCCCAATAGTCTAGTAAACAGATTTGTTTCTTGTTCTAAACATAAACTTTAAGCATAAAATGAATCTAATGGACTAAGAAAAATAACCTAAATTCAAAATGTATTCTCAGATCACAATCTTGCTTCTAAAGCAAACGTGTCTTGTTTTAAACATGCTTTTATATATTTTTTACAGCAAAACAAGACAAAAATACTAATTAAGAAAAGTGTTTTTCAGTGTAAACGGCTCTCTAGATACACATATATTTGTAAACGGCAATGTTTTACGGCATTCTGCATTAGACTCTGCAGTGATTTCACACAAAGAGCTTCTGCTAGACACACACACACACACACACACACACACACACACAGAGAGAGAGACAAAACTTCATCTGGGCTGTTATAGCCAGTGCAGAAGCACAGAGATGCCATCAGACAGGGACTGGTATTATTTATCGTGTGTGTGTGCGCAATAGAGATGACAGGACAGACGATTGGAGGTGTATTTGCCTGGCTCCAGGTGTTACAGTGCGTTTAATTACTCTCATGGCAGATTAACGAGACAAACCGCTTCCCGCACTCACACACACACAAACTCACACTCATATGGGACTAATTACCTTTCAGCACTGAGAATCTACTGCAAAGCTACACACACACACCCTCTCATAAAGCTTAGGTGTTGCATTGCTACCACTAGCAATTTATCTTTCAAATACACTCAGACTCACACTATCATGGCAACCCAACTTATTGCCTCATAAGGACAGACAAACAGTCATAATGAATAAACAGAGGGGGACATTATATTAACCAGCTCTCGCGCTAGCTCTTACATTCATCAACACAATAGAGCGACTTCATTAGCGGCGAAAGCAGAACACCCGGTCTGCACTTTTATCCAGCCGAGCCGATTCTCTACGTTTCTTTTTTTTCCCCCAAACGTGGGCGCTCGCACGCGTGCTGATAGAGATAGTCCTCATCCCCAGAGCGGCTGTCTGTGGGCACTGCTACAGGTAACTGCGGCGACGACAGCAGCTTGAGTTCAAAACACAAATGATTTCATCCATATGACAGAGCAGGGACTTGGGAATGAGAAGGAGAAGGAGATCTCAGATTCTTTGTGTGTGTGTCTGAAAAGGCTACTGTAAAAAGTAAAGTGATTCAGGAGGTACAGAGAAAGGCCTCATTAAATCAAGTATTCTGGCACCTTGGTGGCCTTCTGACGCTGGTCTGAAGCTGGTCTGAGTCTCAACTTCCTGTGGGCTGGTGGCAGCTCACTGCTTGGAACAGTGGACTGAAAGAAATAAGCATTTCTTCCAAAGGCCTCCAGACCTGTCCACTGCTTTCCTGTGCCCAAGAGCCAGGAAACCTTCTGAAAATTTCTTAATGTGAAAAAAATCTTATTCAGTATGTCTTGTTTTTCAAGTAAAAATGTTAAAATCCTTGAAACAAGATTGTATGATAAGCAAAACTGCATAAGGTAATATGATTTTTTATTTTATTTTTATTTCATTTAATTTCATTTTTTTTATTTTATTTTATATTTTGTTATTTTATTTTATTGTCTTTTTTTCTTTATGTTGTTATTGAAGACAAGACAAAAAATGTTAAAATCCTTAAAACAATAAAATTCTTTTAGAAGAAAAACTGCATGGAGGTGCAGATAATATGATTTCAGAGCTTCAGAGACAATATTGTGAATAATTTATTGTTTTATTTTAGCATTTTTAAGGTTTTTTGTTCTTTATTGTCTTATATTTCTACTGGAAAACATTTTTAACATGTTAATATATATATATATATATATATATATATATATATATATATATATATATATATATATTAAATCCTTAAAACAAGAAAAAATAGAAAAAGCATTATTTCAGAAACAAACTTGCATAAGGTAATGTGACTTTTTATTTGATACTATTCATAGATAGATTTATATATAGATAAATACTATTTATTTGTTGGTTTGTTTGTTTGTTTTCTCTATTGTTTTGTATTTTTTTCTTTCAAAATGTTAAAATCCTTAAAACAAGGGGTAAAAATTGAGAAGCGTAACTGCATTAGGTAGTAGGAATATTAATTTGTTTTATAATTTTTAATGTTTTTTTTCCACTTTTTTGGATTTTTACTGGAAAACAAGACAAAAACACTAGTAACGATAGATAGATAGATAGATAGACAGACAGACAGATAGATAGATAGATAGATAGATAGATAGATAGATAGATAGATACACTACCAGCGTTTTTGAACAGTCAGATTTTAAATGTTTTTTAAAGAAGTCTCTTCTGCTCACCAAGCCTGCATTTATTTGATCGAAAGTACAGCAAAAACAGTAAAATTTTGAAATATTTTTACTTTTTAAAATAACTGTTTTCTATTTGAATACATTTTACAATGTATTTTTTTTCATGTGATTTCAAAGCAGAATTTTTAGCATCATTACTGCAGTCACACGATCCTTAAGAAATTATTCTGATATTCTAATTTGCTGCTCGAAAAACATTTATTATTATTATCAGTGGTGGAGGTAACGAATTACAACTACTCACGTTACTGTAATTAAGTAGTTTTTTCGGGTATTTGTACTTTTTTGAGTATATTTTTTCAGGTTTCTTTGATGAAAGTTCAGAAGAACAGCATTTATCTGAAATAGAAATCTTTTGTAACATTATAAATTTCAATTTAAAGCATCCTTGCTAAATAGAAGTATTAATTTCTATAATTTCTGGAATTGAGACACACAAAAACACCTCTCTCTCTCTCTCTCTCTCTCTCTCTCTCGCTCTCTCGCTCTCTCTCTCTCTCTCTCTCTCGCTCTCTCTGGCAGGTTTAAAGTGGGCTGTGTTGGTTTGTTAGTGTGGGGAATGAATGGGCTTTTTCAGGGACAGAACTCTCACAAAGCTCTTTGCCGTCTCAAGAACAGGAAATGAGAACAAAGAGACAGAGTAGAATGAAAAGACAGGAAGTTTGGAACAACTGCTGTCTGTAAAAATGTTTTCTGAATGAGTAAATCACTAAAGTAGAGATCTCACTTTACAGTACTTTCTAGCTTTTGCACCCAAACCCATCTCTTGGAATTATAAATCTATTTCAGCTGAAGATATACGTCAAGTTATTTTAAGTTAACTACCTACATTTAGCCCTCATAACTCACTCTAAGTCTTTGACTGTAGAATAGCAATAAAGCTGGCTAGAAAACACTTATTTAGTTTGTTTATAAGAAGATTGAACTAAGTGACTAAACTACATTTCCCATCATTCTCTGTGGCAGTGCTAGAGTGATAAACATTCATTTAGACACCTAATCTGCATCCTTTGCCCTTTATTTAGTTGCATTAGTGCTGAAATGCTTCCTCTGCTAATGCTTCCAGCAAGTCCATTTTATTCGGACTAAAATCCCTTGAACGCACATCATGTCATATTGTAATTACGATTTCCAAACTCTTAAGCAGGAACTTCCCAGGAGGACTTGAACGCAGCATCGAGTTCATTACATTTCCATTCTCCCACAGACATCCGCAGTAAAATGCAATTATCGCCTTATTGCCGCAAAACATTATGTGTTATACATTTTTAATTTGGTCTTTATACCAGAACTAGTATGGTAATTGTAACATGGAGCCAGCTCTACTCTATAAGCGGTGTTTCTGTTCAGTGTCCAAACAGTTCAAATGTGGGCCTCACTGTCCTCATCCCTTCATCTCTTCCCTAAACTTCCCTTTTTTCTCAAGCCTCGTGACACACTTGCCAGTTTCTCTGTGTACATCTGATGCCTAATCCAGCAGCCAGACCAAACAGAAGCACGTAGCATCGCAGATGTCAGTGTCTGTGGACAGTGTGTAGTGTGAAACTTCATATGCGATTTGAAAGAGGCAATGAAAGGGTTACTATTTCAGTTCTGACATATAGAAATGATCAAATCATCTTCTCCAGCTCCAGACTCTGATGTTAATGCAAAATAAGTCACTTGAGTGAAACGCATCAACTGAATGGCAGCTAATTAATTAGTTTTTTTCCCATTTTTGAAGAAAGTATGAGTGGTATGGAAAGCCAAGTGGGCCAAAAATCTTTTTTTTTTTTTTTTGCCCCCACCTTTGGTGTTCCACAATATATATAAATGTATCATATTCCAGTATTCCATTAAAGAATTTCCCCAGGCACATCAATGGCTCAGAGATTTACTCTAGAGCCGCCCTTAAAAAATGATTTCACCTTTAAGAAAGAGAGCTTATGTCTGAATAAAACAGCAAAAACGGCAGTCAAACTTTAACCTGAGGGCAACATAAATGTCTCTACAATCTCTCTCACCAGAAAGAAAACCCCCTGGAGGAGGAGGAGGAGGAGGAGGCTGGGACTGGAATACATTTAACTCTTTAATTAGTCTTAATGCACATGAAGCACCTTATCAGCACATGCCTCCAAGGGCTTCATCTCAATCTCTCTCTAAAGTTTTACAATCATATCAGAACAAAACTTAATACGGCCGAAAACTTTGATCTGCTATCGGAGCGTTTCATTGGACCCTAAGGTCTTTCCTTTTTAGGGTTTACTCTCTAGAAACACTCTCACAGACACATTTGAGGGTAACGGGTGTCATGAGACATTGATGTGATCTTTGTTTTTTTGGGTTTTTTTTACTATTCCTGCTCCTAGTGGATCTACTGTGGGGTTTTATATTAGGGTAATACTTGAGTTAAGAATGATATATATATATATATATTCCTTTTTTCCCCCTTGTTTTTTTCTTTTGGCCATAATGAGATGTATTTTACTGCATGATGACTGGAATGGGTAGGATATTCACTCACCCTCTTTTATTTGTTTATCCATTTTCACAAATATGTTTTGCCTATTTGCTTCTTGTCTTCACTATTTTTTATCTCCAGGAATACAAATAGAAATGCAATTGACTTTATCCCACAGCACCTGAGCTCCAGTTTACCTGCCAGTGCCTACTGAATGCTCACTTTGCATCTCCACAAGAAGGGCTTCATGAGTCAGTATGAAGGTTTTCTTGAGTTTATGCACTGTGACACCCAAAAGTCAAAACAAATAAGTTACACCTAGAGATGTAGGAATGTTATTGTATTATTATTAGTATGCATATACGTGTGCATATGGTAAAGATAAACAGATTTGGCTTGGCTACGCTCTTAAAACTAAAGGAAGGTTCTAAGAGAAGGTTTTTCTTAGCAGTGCAATAGAAGAACCATTTTTTGGGGTTCACCCGAATAACCTTTTAGTTAAAGGAATAGTTCACCCTAAAATGAAAATTTTGTTGTTTGTTTCATGTTGTTACAAATCTGTATAAGTTTTTTTTCTTATGCTGAACACAAAATATATTTTTAATAATTTTGATAAAGAAAAGAGTTTTTAGTCCCCTTTGATTTCCATAGTTGGGATTCTAGGGAAAGAAATACTGTATTTCTTTATTTCTTGTAAAGTCAAAGGGGGCCATCATCTGTTTGATTACCAGCATTCTTAGAAATATGTTCTTTTGTACAACATAAGAAAGAAGCTCATACAGGTTTGAAATGACTTTGATAGTGAGTAAATGATGACAAAATTTTCATTTTTGGCTGAACTATCCCTTTAGCAGTACTTAAAAGCACCATTTTTACTTAGTGTGAAGAACCTTTTATTAATCGGAAGAACCTTTTTCCAATACAAAGAAGCTTTTCATGGATTCATGGATTTCCCCCCCTCTGTTTTTTTCAAGGTTTCATGGATTTTAAATTCTTTGTGAAACTATCAATGCCAATAAGGAACCTTTATTTTTTTCCACTATTAAGAACTTTAAATGTTACCTGGATGTTAAAGGTTCTTCATGGAACGATCAATAGCAATAAAGAACCTTTATTTTTTATAGAAGAAAACAGTGTCATGTGTAAAGAAAAATCAAGGTAAATATCACATTTTTATAGTGTAACTTCAAAGTTTGCAAAAATATTTGTGTATATTTGGGATACGTAAAAGACTAGCTTGAATTTGATAAGGTTACCAGTGATGAAGTAGATATATTTATCTGCATACCACTTGGTGGTCTCCACTGAGATCCTGCATATAATTACAATATTTAAACAAGCCTGCCTGCGTTCAGTGAGCCGTTACCTTATGGGAAATTATAAAGCAACTCAATATGTGGTTGAACGTGAAAAGCAATCAAAACTCACAGAGAGGGCAGAAACCCAAAATCACTGCAACAGTGCTAAATTTCACCTGGAGAGGCTGTTCCATCAAACCTCACAAAGGAACCCACTGGGCTTTCAAAATAGCACCACCGACCGGCATCTAATCAAACACGCTCTCACTCTCACATCCCAGTTTGGCCTTCTGACAACACCGTGTGCGACCTGTTATGTCTTATCCGATATTAACAGGATCCGTGGGTGTGAGCGCCGCATTCCTCTCTGCAGGAAACCACAGCTTTGCTTTCTCCTCGGGCCTTGTTTGCTGGTTCCATGAGAGAGGAAATCATGCTGGTCTTTTTGTACCACAGCAGTGAACGACTCATGACCCACGCATTAAATAAGATATTGTTGGCTTTAATTAAACCGGCACGGAGAGAGATATTAACCGAATGAACGTTCCCTGCTGCTGGCTGGCGATTGGCCACACTTTCATTTGTGGATTCTCACGAGCGCCTGGGTGGCGCGGGTACATGCAGGGAAATGTGGGCGCTGTGCACATCGGTGACAAGAATAACATCTAGATTTTGGTGGAGCTGTGACACAGAGGGTTGTGCACTAGTTTACAATGTGGAGACTGAGGTTTAAATCCTGCTTGGGTTGTGTTCAGTGTTCATTTTTTAAGTATTTATATATTATTACTTTGTATTTTGAATTAGGTTTTATTTTCAGATTTTCAGATTTATTTTAATTCAGTTTAAATTTGACTGCTTTTGTTATTTTATTAGTTTTATTTTTATAGTTTCTACAATATTTAGCTTAAATTTAAATGTATTTCAGGTTTAGTTTTCAGTTTGTTGGTAAGGCAAAATTTCTGATTTTCATTTATTTTAAAATAGTTTTTTTTTAATTTGCAATTTTATTTTATTTTTTCTGATTTGTTTAATGTATACAATTTTGAATAGTTCTAGCTTTAGTAAACAATGACTGTCCAATGTTGATTTTCACTTTTTCTTAGCCAGTTTATATCTTTTCTGACAAATATAGTTTTTATATTTTATGACAAAAGTATCCATACATATTTTCAGTATTTTTGTCATATAGATTTAGTAATTTTACTCTAAAACAAAAAGCTAATTTCAGACAATGAAAACATTTTAAATAAAGAAAAATTCCAAAATGTAATTATTAGGGTTGCACCAAATGTTCGGCAACCGAAAATATTTGACCGAAAATAGCAAAAAAAAAAAAGCTCTATCGGTGTTCAACCGAATAAGCGAATAGACCAAACAATGACGTGACGTGATGAAATGGAGGCACGCACTAATGCAGCAAACATGTCGGCAGTGTGGAAGCATTTAAAACTGTCCGAGAAAGACGCAAAAATCATTACAAGCACCGACAGCGAGAGACTGTTTAGTACTGCATCGCATGTCTCCGATGAGAAGAGGAAGGGGTGGTTGTTGCTGGTTACTGTATGATGATTGAAATGACGAAATGGCCTTAAACAATTAGTAAATAAACTGCAGAATGCTTTGTTTTCTAATACACGCACAAATTACATGTGTTCTGACAGCGCTGGGGTGCGTTTCCCAAAAGCATCGTTAGCTAACTATGGTCGTTAATTCCATAGAACTCTACTGGCAACGACTGAACTTGCGACCATCGTTGCTTTTGGGAAACGCACCCCTGCACGAGCTCACAGCGCTATAGCGCGAAGAAAATCTGCACTGAAACAGTGTTGCTCGTCAGTTGCTCAGTAACATTTTTATGAATTTTTACAAGGCATGTGACAATGCGATATGTGCGACAAACATCATCTCAAATTCGTAATGAGAATCACTTATAAATCTGCTGTTGTCAACAAAAAGAAAAACGCAAAAAACCCAGTTTCATTTTGTTCGGTTTCGACTTCGGCCAAGAATTTTCATTTCAGTGCATCCTTAGTAATTATATTAAATGTAAATTACATTTATAATTTTTTTAATAGCATTGTGTTTTTAATTCTGTTTTACTTAAATATAATTAAACTTTATTTATTAGTTTTAGTCAATTTTTCTCTCACTGAAATGAAATCTAATTTCAGTCAGTGAAAATATTATGTTAGTTTACACTTGTTTTAGCACGTTATCTCTCGAGGAGTCACATAAACATAGCTTTTGCGTAATTTTGTGCATATTCAAGATATAATATTATGTTTATACTGTGTATGTATATGATTATCTCCGATAGGAAACATTTGGGTGAGTTAATTAACCTGCTAGTAAAGCACTTACCTAGTTTACCAGTGTTCATTCAGCTTCTGCTAAAACGAGTCATTCCCTGACATTATTAACTATGATTGGATTATTTTATTGGATTATCTTCTTCAAAAACATTGTTAGTGCATCTTGTAGTGTGCATCTTATATTTTTCTCATCATATTTTCAGTATGTTTTAATTAAAATCATTTCACCAACCCATTCTGCCCTCTTTCTGTGTATACTGTCCTGTTAAAACAATGAGAATAACATCTCGATTTAGTATGGTAAGCGGTTATCCTAGTCTTGGGAAGCTGGATCCTCAGGTCTGAAGGTTTGAATCCACTGCACCAAATGTTACATCTTTTCAGAGAATCGTGCTGTCGGATTCATGTGACGCAAATCTCTAATCTCCGGAGTGCGGCGGACAAACGCGGGCCTGAGGGCACAACGTGTGTGTGTGTGTCTCTGTGTTACCTGCAGTAAAACACCGTCTGTGTGCATTTACTTGCAGTAAAGCTACAGCAGCAGCAGCGGTGTGCATGTATGTGTGTGTTTGTGCTGCTGTTTGTTTATTCCAGTCACATCTCATCCCTGCACCGTGCTGTGGCTGCCAGCAGTAGATTCTCCCCTTTTCATGCCTGCTGCCTCTCATTGCCTGTGCACTGGCTGCTATGCGCGGCACCATCATTAGCACACAAAGCAGGATTGATAACCTAGACTGCAGTGCCACTGGGCAAGGAAGACAGAGAGAGAGAGTGCTAGCAATGTTCACTCCCTAACACTCTCATTACAGACCACAGAGGAATATTTTATCACATCTAATACAAGTTTGTGTAGACTGTGTTTACAGCCATGTTTAAAGGGACAGTACACCAAAAAATGAAAATTCTGTCTTGATCTATTTACCCTATGTAGCTTCAAACTTTTGCCAACATGTAATGCTCATTTAAAATCTTTAAAAACACTAATATTTTAACGCTGGTAAATGTAATCTTTAGCATATCGCCAAATGAATATTTGTTTTGCATGCCATACTATATTATAATGTTAAGATGAACTGTGGGACGTAAAACAACTGATTAAATAAATAAATAAATAAATTTATCGTTATTATTTTTGTTGTGTTGTGTTTATCTATTTTATTTATTTTATTTTATTAGAATTTTATTTATTTATTTATTCATTCATTTATTTTGAATAAATAGTGTAGAATTTATTTTATAATATCATTTTATATCTTTTACAACAAAAATATCCATTGCATTTCATGTCATATTTAGTAATTTTACTCTAAAATGGAAAATCTAATTTCAGTCAATGAAAATATTTACATTTTTAATATTCTAATATTTTATTAAAACATTATAATATTTTTTTCCATAATTAATATTTTCCATTTTATCTGCCATAACATGAAAATAATTTAATTTTTGGCTTAAATTTTATTGTTGGTGCATCCCTAACAAATGTAAGTAACATTTTCATAAATATATAAAAATCCAAAGCCATTCGTGTTAAGAAAAGAGCAAAATTTAACAATAATACATAGAAAATTGTACCTTCCGTCCCTTAAAATTGTGATATAAGCACAGCATAGTTTTCATATATCTCACAATCCTGAGCTTGTGCTTGACTGTTTCTGGAAAGAATAAAAATGGCATTTGATGGAGCTGATGAAAGAAGTAAATTTATTCAAATGTATTTTTTTTTCAACTTATGATTCCATATCAACTGTAAAATGCACATATAGTCTCCTTTGTGACTGTTTACAGTCATTCTTAAAGGGACAGTACACCAAAAAATAAAAATTCAGTTTACTTACCCTCATGTCATTCCAAACCTTTTCCATCATCTACTGCCTAATCTTTAAAGAACTAATATTTTAATGACACCGTTAAATGCTATTTTTGTGCAAAATCTTTAGAAAATCTCCAAATGAATATTCGTAATGTAGTGTAGTGATGCCTAACTGTAGCATTTAAAAAATTTGTTATTTGTTAATAATTTTATTGGCAGTATCGGCATGAATTTTATATTGGTGCATCCCTGACAAATCAAATCAAATCAAATCAAATAAAACAACCTCTTTAAATTGAGATGCTTTCACAATTTAGTTTTGGTATGTCCCACAATCCTTTGCATGTGTTCAGCTGTTGCTGACATTTAATGGAGCAGTTGAAAGAAGTAAATTAATTCAAATGTACTTTTTTCAACTTTTTCAATATAGTCTCCTTTTTTGTTCCACAGAAGAAAAAAAAACATCATACAGGTTTTGAATGACAAGAGCGAATATAAACGATGACAGATTTTCATTTCTGGTGAACAGTCTTCAATGCTGTATGTTTATTTCAATGATGTGCATCTGTGTTTCACCTGGAAACAGTATACAATCCACATGGAATGACAAAAAGGTCTAAACGTGACAGCTGGTCAGATATTATAAAGACGTCTGCACACAGGTGAGCTTTTAAAACATTCCTCACAGTGAGATTCACTGAGATGCAGCAAAGACAATAAAAGCATCTTCTAAACTGTAATCTTCCTCTGAGCTGACAAGGACCTTCACACGGTGTGACACTCAGTTGGTTTATTTTATAAATTCTTTCTGTGGTTTGTTTTCAGCGTGATTCCCCGCAGACAGTGATAATCTGTTTTGGACTGACTGTGAAAAAGAGACGAGGAGAGAGGATCTGACAGGAATCATGTCAGATGCTGTTATTAGGCTCTGCATTCTCTTTCACTACAAAGCCAAAATGTGTCTTCATGAAGGAACACATTATTTCTACCCTATGCCAGCATGCATATCCATTTTCCTTGATCAATTCAGAATGTTAAGGCCTGAAAGGAAAGCTTTGTGCGTCATGATCAGCGAGCGTACGGGACAGTCGTTATTATATTATGACTGCATTTGGGTCAATGACAAAAAAGAATGTCCACAGTAAAGGAAAAATACATGTGCATTTTAGTAGGGGTGTAAGAAAATATTGATACATGTGAATATCGCGATATTTTGCTTGCCGATACTTTATTGATTTCTATTGAAAACGCAATATCGATATTTTAAAAAAATTAATTCATACAAGATTAATGGCATTTTTTTTTGTTTTGAGTTTAATCCTGCAAGCACTTTATTTTTCATTTAAAAGCAGATTTAATTATTTCTAATTCTTTTCAGTTGACAACTGGTGGAAATAAAATACAGTAAATGTAAGATTTTTAAATTTTATTTTATTTTATTTCAGTTAAATATTTTTTTTATTTTAGTTTAGTTTTAGTTAAATATAATAAGCCTGATTTACATTAATGTGCTCTTTGTATTCATGTTGGTTTCATATGGTTTTTACCTTTTCTTTTGAAGAAAAGTTAATTTGGCTTAAAGTTTGCTTGTTTGTTTTAACAAATATAAGTTATTTTTATTAACTAACCTTGCCTGCATTGTATTGCATGATATTGTTTCTTGTTTTATGTTTTTTTCTTGTCTGTCTTGTTTTTCTTGTCAAGATTTCTACATGTTGCAAAAATAAAATTTAAATTAATTTAAATTAAATTTTAAATAAATAAATGCTATAGACCTGTGGAGTCAAACATACTGAGAACACGAAGAAAACTACAGACTGCAAAAACAAGATTTTAAGAGAGATATATGAAGACTGTAATCATAGGAGAGGAAGGCAAGAGCAAAAAAAAAATATGTTGGAAAGGAGATTAAACCATTGCATCTTTTGGTCTTTTTTCACTCCTAATAGATGAAGGCAGCATTGCTCGCCAATGCAGTAGGAAAGCAGAAAATCTCAGAGCTGTGCTGTTACATGCTGTGAACCTGCTGCTTTATATTCTGCTGTCCTGATGAGCTTTATCATCCTCTGCTCTCATATTGCCAATAAAACAATTCTCATTCTCCATGTGATTTGAAAGAGAGCAATTCCCAAATATGGAGTGCATAAACCTGCTCCTGGTTCTCTCTTTCCTTGTTCACTGTGCTGTCCTGGGTGTCTCTCAGTTTCTCTGTCTGGCTTTGTCTCTGCATTGTGTGACCTGGGGTGTGCTGCGGTAAAGGTTAATAGAAACAATGTCTGTCACAAACACTTTTGACACGTTGATGACTGTTTCCATGTGTCAGGCCTCTGAACAGATTACCTCCATATAGAGTTGTCACAATGACAAAATTGCAGTATTTGATATTAAACTTATATTCAGCTTTAGTTAGACTGTTTGAGCATAGTTACAAAGCTCAAAGTCCATTCTAAAAGGAGATACTCTTTAACGGAAAACACTTTTCAAGAACTACAACAAACAGCTTGTTTGGACTTCAATGTGCCTCTTCCAGATATTGTGAAGTCAGAGTGCCAGTCATTTCCGTAATTTCCACCCACAGGCGAGACCTGGTTGAGCTGTGTTAGAGAAGACAAAGAAGAAGAGTTGCTTTAGTAGCGTGTTATCGTTATGGCAAAGAGACACTGTTTCTTCCACCCTGGTTCCTGGTTTCCCTTTTTATTTGTGCTTGCAAAGGTTCTGCACGATCCTCTCGTTCGTAAACATTCTCAGGGTCTGTGTTGGACTCAAATTAGTGTGGCAAAATTGATGCCATTGTTAATATTTACAGCTCAGCAGATGAAATTTGCAGTTATGGTAAGGGGCGTGACTTTTACGGAACACATTGTAGGCGGTTCGCCAATCACAACGCACTGGGCCAGCGAACCAATCAGAGCACATTTTGTGTTTCGAAAGGAGGGGCTTCATCAAAACTTAAACTAAACAGCATGCATGAGACAGACTGAGATGAGAGGTACTGCAATAACATAAAATATGTGAAAAAATAATGCATTTTTTGAACAATCAATCATGAAAACCTATTTTAGTACACCTCAAAAACTAAATCAAGACTTTAACAAAAAACATCATTTCATCATTTCAAAACATTTGCTAATGAACTTAAGTTAATGTAAATTAAAGTTAAAGTTGTCTTTCACAAAACAATTGTTCCCCCAAAAGAAACTAGCAAAAAACACTGAAATATAGTTTTTTCTTCCCGCTAGGTATTGTGTACGACGGCGTTTTAGTGCCACGTTAAAAAATAAAAAAATCTAAAATTACGAGATTAAAGTCGTAATATTTCGACTTTATTCTCGAAATATTACGACTTTAATCTCGTAATTTTAGATTTTTTTATTTTAGAATAAAGGAATAAAGTCGAAATACTACGAGAATAAAGTCGAAATGTTACGAGATTAAAGTCGAAATGTTTCGAGAATAAAGTCGAAATGTTACGAGATTAAAGTCGAAATGTTACAAGATTAAAGTCGAAATGTTTCGAGATTAAAGTCGAAATGTTACGAGAATAAAGTCGAAATGTTTCGAGATTAAAGTCGAAATGTTACGAGATTATAGTTATAATATTTTGAGATAGGCTATTCTAGCCTTTTGCGTGTGTAAATGGCCCGGATTGGGAGCACCGGGATATTCCAAAGCCTCAGCTTTCAAAATATGTCAGTTTTATAGCGAAATACAAACAATATGTAGGCTATATTGCAATAATGTGTTTGTCAAGCGGCATGTGAGTCAGTCAGTTTTCCGATTACAATAACGAACTACGAGACATTATTTTCATTATAAATTAGGCTAAACTGTTTTTATTTTCATGCATTATGATGTTCCTTCACTTTTATATCTTGCTATAAACATGAAATAAAGAGCAATTTATAATATATATAATTTCGTTATAAAACTGACAAAACTGAGCTGTGTGGAAAAGCAACAAAGCACAAAATTGTTGCGATTACTGGCTGGCTGGCGCGCTACAAATAATGAATGGAAGACATTAAATATTATGTCCAGTTTTATACCATGACTAAAACAGTTTGTGAATAGTCACTTTACGTTGACAGTAGAAAAGACAACAATATAACTTATGTTAACAAATTTGAGTCCACTTCAACCTTTAGAACGTTTTATTGCTGTTTAATTAAACAGGTTATGCGAGGAATGAAAGTTTGGACGCCACAGATGTTTTTGCGGAGTAGGTGGTGGAATTTTCACAATAATTTAATGAATTGATTTACATAAATACAGCGATCTGTCACGCCACATTAAAGAGCTTGAAAATCACATTATTGTAAGACACATAATTTGTGTTTCGCTATAAAACTGATTTTGAAAGCTGAGGCTATGTTTTATATTAAAAGCACAGCTTAAGCTATTGCTATTGGGTGGCTGGCGCACTAAATAACGAAAGCATACTGTCCCCGCGAGTATGATACATGGTATGATTTCTACAAATAATCCCACATATATTTGTAGTGTATTAAAAAAGGGTTAAATAAGAGAACTACAGAACCCCCCAAAGGAATGTCGATTGAGTTTCTGAGTTGATGTTAAAATAAACAGTTGTTCCTGTTCAGTCTGTTAATAAATATCATATTCTTGATATTAAGCTGTTTCCGCGAGTCCTTAAAATTGACTCTTCCGCATCCCAGTAAGATGAAGCGACCGCTCAGACGCAACAATATTCAAATCAATTCCGGTGGCCTGGCCACTTCTCCCGGTGCTCTCAATGAGGGCTATTTGCATGCATAATATAGTCTATACTCTCAAAATATTATAACTTTAATTTCTACGATTTAAATTCTTGAAACATTTCGACTTTATTCTCGTAGTATTTCGACTTTATTCTCGTAATATTTCGACTTTATTCTAATAATTTCAACTTTATTCTTGAAGTATTTCGACTTTATTCTCGTAATATTTCGACTTTATTCTCGTAACATTTCGACATTAATCTCGTAACATTTCGACTTTAATCTCGTAACATTTCGACTTTAATCTCGAAACATTTCGACTTTATTCTCGTAATATTTCGACTTTATTCTCGTAATTTCGACTTTATTCTCGAAATATTACGACTTTAATCTCGTAACTTTAGATTTTTTTTTTTTTTTAACGTGGCACTAAAACGCCATTGTAATTGTGAGAGAACACAAAAGCATTGAAATTTTCTTGCCATCTTATTTTGTAAAGCTTATAAATTAGCCTACAACTTTTGCTATAAAAATGTTAATTTTCATAATAGGCACAAATCAATATTTCTATAAGATTTGTTACTACTGACCATAGACAATTTTTTTGATAACACTTTCCAAAAAAGTTTCTATATGTTAAAGGGATAGTTCACCCAAAAATGAAAATTCTGTCATTAATTACTCACCCTCATGTCGTTCCAAACCCATAAGATCTTCGTTCATCTTCAGAACACAAATTAAGATATTTTTGATAAAATCTGAGAGCTTTCTGACCCTCCATAGACAGCAACGCAACTGACACGTTCAAGGCCCAGAAAGGTAGTAAAGACATCGTTAAAATAGTCCATGTGACATCAGTGGTTCAACCTTAATTTTATGAAGCTACGAGAATACTTTTTGTGCACAAAGAAAACAAAACAAACAAAAAAATGACTTTATTCAATGACTTTATTTCTTCTTTTCTGGGACAGTCTGCCGCCATTTTCGAGAAAGTGATCATATTTATTACTGTGAAGCTGCTTTGACACAATCTGTGTTATACAAAGTGCTATAAAAATAAAGGTGGCTTGACATGAGTAAATACAGAAGCTCTTCCTAGTGTTCAAGCACTATTTGAACAATTATGTCTGATAGTGAAACCATAAACTCTTTCTATTGCATAATCTCCAGAGATACCTGTTCACCGGCGATGCCTGTACCTCCAAAAGGCTTTGTTGTTTTAGTAGTTTCTCTGTGAAATATTTCAAGATTGAGTTTGGCTGACGCTCAGATCGGCTTTTGGTTTAGATGCTGTTCCAGTAGTAGCTACTAAATGAAGAACGCTAATCGTTTACCATGTTAACAAGAGTAACGTTAAGTGGTCTGAGTGGCTCTTGTTCTGCGAGTGTATTCCTGCACACAAACACACAGCTGTAGAAGTGATTTGGAGGGCAAAGAGAGGGTGAGCTGCTCAGTGGGAAATGCTCTTCAGTATAGCTACACTTTGGGTTAATGGAGCTCACTGTCACACACGTTCCTAATGGGCTGTCTGTTTGTACGTGTGAGTTAAGGTCCCACTGTAATGCTTGGCTATCATAATATTTGGTCTTGGTTTTTTACAAGTCCTAATAATTCTTTTGAAGAGATGAAAGGGTTGTTATAAGGGCTTTGAAGGGTGGAGGAGTGTGGAGGGGCTTCACTGAAGGTTCCTGAAGGTTGCAGGTGTATATTTCTGCTGTAGATTCTGGGATACCTGTCATTACTCCACCCACAGCCGCTATGCCCTTGAGCAAGATGATTTCTGAATGTGTTGCTCCAGGGGTGCTGCAAATGCAGCCTTCTCTCCTCAGTTGCTCAGTCTTGCTTGGCAGCTCTGCAGAAGTGTAAAGACTGCTGAATGTCCTTAATGGTAAACCATAGCTTTGAAAAAAATCTAAGCATTTTAAGTGATGATATTGGTATTACATATCATGGTTAGAAGTAATAGCGCTTTTCCACTGCATGGTATGGCACGGTACGGTTCGGTACGGCTCACTTTTGGGGGGTTTTCCACTGGGTACAGTACCTGGTACCTGGTACTTTTTTTAGTACCACCTCGGCCGAGGTTCCAAGTGAACCGTGTCATTACCAAAACATGACGTGTAAACTCAGCTGATCACTGATTGGCCGGAGAAAATCGTCACTGTCTGCGTCATTGAATTTGTGACTCGAGACACAACAGACCCACTGGATTTAAATCAGCACAGCCAGCGAAGGATCGAGCGGAACTGTTTTGAATGAGCGCACCTTTCTTTTAACAACCAAAAAATGGCTGTTTCGTTGTCTGTTGAGGAAGTACAGATGTCCCTCTCGTTGATAGCCGAGGAGCGGATCCAGCGAGAGCTTGATGGAGCGACGCGGAATGAAAAAGTTTTTCAGAAGTCACGGCAGTAGAGGCGGCGCAACTAACGACATGTGAATAATCCCGCCCACTCTAAAGCGGTACTAAACTGTAGTGGAAACGCAAACCGAGTCGTGCCGTGCCGTGCCGTACTGAGCCGTGCCGAGCTGAGTCGTACCACACAGTGGAAAAGCGCCATAAGAGCTAGCAGACTGGTTTGTAAAATTTCCGTCATTGCGTATTTTTATTCAACATTTATTTTATTTTCTTAATTCACAAAATTCTGGCACAAGACAGGCTAAAGTGATTTATGTGAAATTATATGTTTTTTTATTATTATTTTAAAATTATTTATTTACATGATTATCCAATTTTTATACATCGAGATTTATTTTTTGGAATTATTATAAAATATTTTTAATATATATATATATATATATATATATATATATATATATATATTTTTTTTATTTACTTTAATTAGAATTTTTTATTTGAATTTTTTTTTAAATACATTTATTTAAATATTTTATTAAATACATTTTTGCATGTATTTGATTTATTTTTACATGATTAAATCATTTTGAATGCAATGAATTCATTTTTATTTTTTAAATAGTCAAAAAAATACAAAATACATTTTTCATTTGTTTGAATTTTATAATTAAAGAAATATGTTATATTTTTAAATGTATTTGAATTTTAAATTACTTTTTAAAATGTATTAAATTACTGATTTCTTTAAATACATTTTTTTTGGATTTATTTGCTTTATTTTGAATTAATTTTTTTTTATTAAATACATTTTCATTTATATGAATTCTTGGATTATGAAATATAAATTTATTTAATTTTTTTTAAATTATCAAATATTTTTTTTAAAATAAATGTTTTTATTTGAATTTTTAAATCATTATCAAAGACAATGTTTACATTTTTTACATTTTCTTGAATTTTTGAAATGCATTTGAAAATGTATTAAATTACAGAAATTTGACTTATACAACTTTTTTTTTTTTTTTTTTTTTTGATTTAATAGGATAAAATAAACACTGATCCCAGGTCAGCACTAGACCAGAAAAAAAAGAATTTTTCACAATTTTGATGTAAAAAAAAAATACAGAAACATGGATGATTGTTGAAGTGCTTAATATGTTCTGGAGCATCTCCTCATTTGGTTGAATTATGTTGGTTTAAATTAAAATTATAAGCCACTCACATACACACACACATCTTGTCTTGATCATTGAGAGATGTGATGCTTTTAAGTAATTGTGGCTTGTTCTCTCCAGCATTATTCTGTTATTCATAAGGCAGCATAGAGCTGACCTTGTTTCACAACATTTCTCTAATTCATTTTGTCATACATGATTCATTTTATCACACAGCCTTCACATGCTGCTCAGTTTTATATATTCGGCCTAGTTCTTGCACTTTATGCTTCAAATGAACAGTCTCTCTCTCCGAGTATCGCCTCAAGGTGGGTTAGAGAAGTGTTTGGAAGCCTAAATTCAAGTCACTCTGTCTGACTCTCCATGTAAGGTGTAGTACTCTTGGTATTGCATAGAATACCAAGTGTATATGAAAAATAGAAATGGTTTTAAAGTTAAATTATTGCTTTCAGGTAATACACAATCTTTTGATAAACACGAGTGTTATTTTGAGTAACCTCCCTCTGTGTTGCTTTTCACATAGTTCTTCTCCTCCTTTTCTCCTTCTATCCCTCTAAATGCAAGTGAAATCTCTCTGTGAGGGTGAGCGTGAAATTTGGAAATGAATGTGAAAGTGGCAGTCAGAGTCGGGTGATTGATCCCAGTCAAAAGCGGGATCTTTAATGATTAGCAGCTTGCACTGAGGCAAAGGTTAAACGCTCCACAACTAGGAGTGATAAAGTGTTCTTTAAGCTAACCAATTATCTGCACTTGGCGCCCCATAAAATATTTAACCATCTGTTATCGACTTCAGATTAGAGGGCAATGACAGCTTCCTCAGAAGGCCGCATTTGTCACAGATGTACTTTTTACTCATTTAATGCTCATTTTTTAATCAGAGAGACTGAATATTGCCACAGTCATCGATTTTGGCTTTTCTTTTTTCTTTTTGCCCTTCCACTTGTATTTGTTTTTCCCTTTTATAATTGTTTGCTCTATGAAATTAGGACTACAAATGAATGTGGCTGAACACTCAAGAAATAAAAACATTCAGTGAACTTAATTAAATCGAGGAAAACTTTTCATGCAATTAAATTAAACCTTTTTTTTAAAAAAAAAAATAAAGTTTAAATACTGAATTTATTGTTATTTGAATTTATTGTAATCTTACAACACAAAGTTAGATGAATTAAGTTTGTAGAAATAACCTTGAAAAAGACATTTTATTATATTAAAAACATAATACTAAAAATACTACATTATTATTATATTCAAATATAATACTAAAATACTACACTATATAATATTGCATTGTTACTTTTTTAGTTTTTAATGAAAGTTTTTTGTTTTTATCATATATTGTGTTTATTGTTATAATAGAATAAATATTCTAAACAATAGAATAAGATAATTAAATAATATATCTATTCTATTATATATCTACACACACACACACACACACACACACACACACATATATATATATATATATATATAATTAAATAATATATTTAATATCTAACAAGCAATGCAATAACCATAGAACAATTTTTATGGAGTAGTAAATGAAATATATTCCTATAATAATAATAATAATAAACCTACAATAATGGGCAAATTTTGTACAGTACATGGATGACATTTCTCCATATTTGTTTTTATTATTATTGTTTATGTAGTTCCAGTGCCAATAAATCAATTCAACTCACATTTGACTAATCTGAATGGATTGCATGCGATGAAATTAAGTCATTTTAAGTGGTAAAACTGTGGAGGAAAATCTGTGCTGCATTAGCTAATTTCAGTTAACTAAACTGAACAGCCAGTGTTTAAAAAATCTCTAAATTTAGCAGATATTTGTTGCTGTTTGTAGTAGGTCATATCTTAAGTACTATATTGTACATGTTGCTTCAGATATCTTCTAAAACTCCACAGGGAGTACGTGTTTTTGGAATCACAGGATAATTTGTTGGGCTAACTTCCAAATAGCACTTCATACTAATGCTGTATCTCTAAGCGACTGGTGCAGCTGCCTTTTTTCCCCCGCATTAGATGATTAGCACGTCCTTAACACCTCGAATGATCAGTCGAGCCCCCTAGTGTAGTTTCTTGAGATGTCTTATTTTCCAGAGACTGGCAGACAGGCTGTTGCAGATGTCTCCATTATTTAACGTATTCGCTGATGCAGACGAGATGCAGCCTGACAGAGACGGGCAGCTGTTGTGTTAGTGTTTTCACTGCTTCAGTTAGAGCCGAATGTTTAGGAAATGGTGTGGAAACCTGTGGCACGAAGGACATTTCCTGTGAATCCCCTTGGGACCAGAGCCCGGAAGAACATACTCCTTCAGAGCATTTGTTTATTGGTTTTCAGTATGTGACGACAAGATTAAGTGTTGTGAATGACTGATGAAGCCATCTTCCATTAAATCCACAATTTTTCAGCTTGGGAGGATACAGAGGATGGACTCCGGGGTTCAGTCACCCATCGCATTGAATTGCAAAACATGTCGGATGTTTCATTTTGTCTCGACTCTCATTGGATGTTTTTCTCTTTTCTCAATTGACATTGACTTGCAGTTCATTTCTGCTAACTCTACAGCCTTTTAGATTTTTATGACCCCATATAACAGGACCCTTTTTATCTCGAGCTCAAGTGTCCTCCTGAGATGACAACTTCACTGACCCTTCTGAAAATGGACAAAGAGGGCTGTCATTTATTGTGTTTTCATGCTGTAGCTCGTGTCTTGGCATCACAGTGAGATCCTTAAACTTTTGAAGTTGAGGGGTTCAAACCGACTCGTACTCTTTTGATACAACAATTAAAACAAAAAGCAGCTGAATGGAATGTTTCATTTAATTGACCGTTCGCAAAGAGCTTGATTGACAGGCGATCTGACCAATCAGAACGCGTATATTATGTGCTGCCGCTGCTATCCGCCATCTTGCCCGACAGCTACGGCCTGTCTCCATAGAAATACATGTTAAAACGGGGTAAAAAAAGATGGACTGAATTGAAACTTTTTCAATATAACTAAATATAAATATGTGCGGAGGGTTAAGCTGTGCTGTTGTTGGCTGCCACGGTAACGGTAATAAGCTAAGGTATTCCTTTAAAGTACTTGTTTTGCGTACCAGAAAATCTGTCATGTCCGGCGCTGTATGCATGGCTTGCAGCGCTTAAGTTAAATACTGAGTGTTAAATAATAAAATAATATGTTAAAACGTGTGCTCTTATCATTCTGTGGACAAAATCCCGTGAACTTCGCCCCGATCGGGAGCTGTAAATGCATATGTGCGCTCATCTGTTTTCAGTGCAGGTTAACTGCGTCGCTTCATGTCATCTTCCCTCTCATTAAACTCTGACAGGTCCTTTACTGCAAAAAGACGGTCACTGCGACACTCTAAAGTGATGAAACTATGGCGCTATGTGCTTTTTAAAACCATTTTCATAGGTTTCACGTTATATTGTCGGCTCGGAAAATATGTAAATGCGCATGCCCAGTAGCCGCAGCTGTATCCCTTCTAGCCTTAACCACAAATCAGACAGGAGAGTAGATTAACTAAAGTGGACTAAACTTGATAAATGGTGTGTTCCGCGGTTGAAATAAAACACTTTCTGATGTTTATTCATGTTCATTTCGTGCTTTAAGTAAATATGAAAAGATGATCGGTTCAGGTGTTTGAACTGAGGCAATACTGTGATCTGTCACGACACACTGAAGAGCCACAAAACGGTATTTGTTTTAATTTCTTTAAAAATGACAGAGTTTAAAAGCTGAGGGTCCTGAGAGTTTGTTTCATATCAGAAGTAACCTGCTCTGTCTTGTCTGTCGGTGTGTTGTCAGTTTACTCTTTGCTCTGCGATGAATTTTTCACTGCGTGAGAACGTGTGTAGTGTGATAGCGGCATTGTTTGTCGGTCATGGCAACAGTAACTAAGGGTGGGCGGGTTTTGCGAACGGTCAATTCTGTCAGATTTGAGATTAACCTTCATTAACACTATTTCGGTTGTAAAAGGGTTTCTCCATAGTACTGCTTTGAAAATATTTTACCAAAATCTTAGTTTGGTTTTCCAACTCTGCCTAGAAGCAAAATGGAGTAATTCTGCAAAAAAAAAAAAAAATTGCACCAGAGCTTTTCTAACTTACTCCTATCATTCAAAAGTTTTTGAACAGTAAGATTTTTAATGTTTTTTTTTAAAGAAGCTACTTCTGCTCACCAAGCCTGCATTTATTTGATCCAAAGTACAGCAAAACAGTAAAATTGTGAAATATTTGTACTATTTAAAATAACAGTTTTCTATTTGAATATATTTTAAAATGTAATTTATTCCTGTGATCAAACTTAAATTTTCAGCATCATTACGCCAGTCTTCAGTGTCACATGACCCTTCAGAAATCATTCTAATTTGCTGATTTGCTGTACAAGAAACCTTTTTTGTTATTATTATTATTATTATCAGTATTTAAAACTGTTGATTAAAACAATTGAAAACAGTATATTTTTTCAGGATTCTTTGATGAACAGAAAGATCCAATGATCAGCATTTATCTGAAATAAAAAGCTTTTGTAACATTATACTCTTAGTTAATGGAATTATAGAAATTAATACTTTTATTTAGCAAGGATGCTTTAAATTGCTCAAAAGTGATGATATAATTGATTTATATATATAATTGATTTATAATGTTACAAACGATTTCTATTTCAGATAAATGCTGTTCTTCTGAACTTTCTATTTATCAAAGAAACATGAAAAAAAAAAACTACTCAGCTGTTTTCAACAAAATAATAATAATAAATGTTTTTGAGCAGCAGAATATTTGAATGATTTCTGAAGGATCATGTAACTGGAGTAATGATGCTAAAAATTCAGCTTTGAAATCACAGGAATAAATGACGTTTTCAAATATATTCAAATAGAAAACAGTTATTTTAAATAGAAAAATATTTCACAATTTTACTGTTTTTGCTGTACTTTGGATCAAATAAATGCAGGCTTGGTGAGCAGAAGAGACTTCTTTAAAAAACATTAAAAAAAAAAATCTTATTGTTCAAAAACATGCAGTTGACATGAAATCAAAGCTGGTTTTTCATCATCATTACTCCAGTCTTCAGTGTCACATAATCCTTCAGAAATCATTCTAATATGCTGATTTTATGCTCAGCTACCATTTTTTAATGTTATTAATGTTGAAAACAGTATATTTTGTGAAAACTGTGATACTGTTTTTTATTATTCTTGGCTTGAACATAAAGTTCAAAAGAGTAGCATTTATTTGAAATTGAAATCTTTTGTAACATAAAAAAATGTCTTCAACTGTCACTTTTGATCAATTTAATGAATCTTTGCTAAATAAAAGTACTACTTTCTTTGAAAACATGCACTCACCCCAACCTATTCAATTCATTTATATTAAATTATACAATGCAATTATATTAACTTAAAATAATACATTTGCTGTCATTATACATTTGATACATTATACATTTGACAAGATGTTTTTGCTTTAAAATCAAATCTTTATTTAGTAACAAAGGTTAATACACCTAGTAGCAAGTTTTTGCACCAGTGTGTATTATTAAAAAACATAAATATATGATCATATATATAAGCATTGGTTAAATCAGGTTTAATGATCCACCTACACTTCATCACAAAAAAAACAAAAAACAAACTTTCATTTATTGAGGTGCATGACCCGTTTCAGCCATTCAAAACAAAGTAATGAAATGTCAAAGTACATTTAGTTACCAGCAGTTTATATGTCGATAAACTGTATTTTAGGACTCACAGATCTCTCTATTGACTGTAAAATGAAACCAAACATGACAGGAAAATCTATAAAAACTATGGTAATGATAAAATGTGTGCAGTGAGAAAATACAAATTTTGTGCCCAAATGACAGATAGAAGTGTTTCAAGTCAGCTTCAATATACTGTACTATGATGATACTGAGAGATATAGATATATACATCAGGGAAGTGACATTTGTGGTGACAAGTGAGTATGATAAAGCCATCCGACTCCAAGGACCATCTGATTCATAAACAAATCATTCTTGTGAGGTAAAATTTCACTAAAACATGCAAAAGCTCAGCTGAGAAATGTAAATGAATTTCAATGGCCTATTGAGGACATTAATCTCAGTTAGTGAGGGAACAAGAAACTGAACCGGGACACATGAAATTACAATAAACATGCTAATTAATGTGCTATAATTGAGAAAAACAGCAGTTTGTGACTTTATCAGAGCATGATATATGCCACGTTGCGATAACAAGCAACACGAAATTATAAGGTGATGTAAAAGAGCCACTAAATTGTTGATTCAGTGAAGTAAGACTTCCAATCGATATCAAAAATAAACCACTTAAAAACACAAAAGAATGAGTTTAATTTGGTGTCAAGTGTTTCTATTTTCTTACACGAAGGGTTTGGTGGCAGTCCACAAGACCCGCGAGCGAGTGAATGTAGCGGAAAACTGAATAAAAGAGAGTAGATAACGCTAATTAAAGCTGGTTGGCTTCCAAAAATGGCCTGTTCACTGTTTTCCCATTACATGCAGGGGACACGTTTGTGTGAGGACTGAGAAACTCCGATTTACATCTGAGGAAGCAGCCAAGGCCATTTCACCAGAGAGAGAGAGAGAGAGAGATCCCTCGCTTTCCCTCTTCCTCCTTTCCCGTCTAAAACATGAAGCGTGCGGAATTCCCGCGAGTCAGATTGGGTAACGTTTGATATCTGCCGCAGCCGTGTTTCTGTAAATAAAACCAGAAGAGGGATAAGAGAGGAGGAGCGAGAGGAACGTTAGAGAGAGATGTGAGGCTCTATTTCAGGATCGTTTCTCTGCAGATTTGGAATAATGATTTGAGGTTGTTTATTCTCCTCGTTTAATGAACACGCTGCGTATGAGCTGATTTCATCTCTCGTTCACACACTCTGGCTGTATGTATTCAGCTATTCTGACAGTTCATTTTCAGGTCTTACATTAATTTTGATGCCTTATTTCTTTTGAAACAGTCTAGTGGGAAAGAAAGAATCCCAAAATAATTACAGGAGAATAAAGTAAAATACAAAACAAGCCCCCTGCTGCCTGCTCTCAATCTCCAGCACAGAATATGTAATCCCACCCAGGTCCGGTCTGAGAGGATTGGATTGTTTTGGAGGTCACTGGAGATTCATATAGAATTTAAACTTTGATCTATCTTTGGTTTTATCAGTATTCATAATTCAGCAGCTCTGTAGGTTTTTTACAGCATATTTAGGTGAGACTTTGACACAAACACACACACACACACCGCCACACATGGTGCTGTGGCAGGCTGGTGATTAAGAGTTGTTTTTTCATAAGCTGTGTTATGACATATGTTGGCTGTTCTGAATAAGCAGAAGCTTTGCTCTAATCCATGTTACTAGCTGCAGTCTGAGAACCAGACAACAGCAGCAGACAGGAAGAACATCACACTACCTACACACACACACACTCATTCATTTTCTTTCTTTCTTTCTTGACTTGTTTGTCATCTGTTAGTTGTTAATTTGTAGTTCAGTCAACTAACCATTTGTTAAATTCATTCATTCATTCATTCATTCATTCATTCATTCATTCATTCATTCATTCATATAAATCCCTCATCCATTCATTTGTTCATTCATTCATTCATTCATTCATTCATTCATTCATTCATTCATTCAATGATTTGGTTGTTTGTTTATTGATTAATTGATTTGTCAACCAATGAATGAATGAATCTATCAATCACTCAATCAGACATTCAGTCACTCATTTGTTTGTTAGTGATTTTTATTATTGGTTCATTCAATTATTCCTCCATTCGTTTAATTAATTATCTGTTTGTTCAGTTTATTTATTTGTTAGATTGTTGGTACGTTCGCTCATCTGTTTGGTTGGCCAGTTAGTCAGTTGACCATTCATTCATTCATTCATTCATTCATTCTTTTAATCAATCAGTTGGTATGTTAATTGGTTTATTGGTCAACTGATTGATCAGCCAGTGTACCAATAAATAAATCAATTAGCCAATTACTTAATTACTCATTTTTGTTTTTTAGTTTGTCTTTTTTGAATTATTATTATTATTATTATTATTATTATTTTTTTTTTTTTTTTATAATTATTTATTTTAATCATTGTTTGCTTATTCATTTGTTCGGATGGATGGATGGATTTTTCATTTGTTGAATAGGTCTGTCTTACCAACCTACCAACAGTTCATTCATTCATTCATTCATTCATTCATTCATTCATTCATTCATTCATTCACTCTACTACTTACAGCTCAAGGCTACTTGGAATTCCATCTGTATGTATTTTAAAATGACACATTTCAAATTAATTTTTCGACTTTCAAACTGACTCATATCTGTACTCTTTCTTTACATGAACATTCATGTTTTAAGATCCATATTTGAAGAGTGTGTCAAATAGTGTGTATATAGTAATATTCAAATAGCTTGGACTGGATTTAGATTGCTGCTAACACACCACTAAATCAAGATGCCTGACATCTCATTTCCTCAACATGTCCACTTGAGTTGTGTGTTGGTGTTTTTGAAGGTGTCTACCTGACGGGCATTTAATTTCCCTTTGCTTTGGGTTCACAGTTGTGTCTGATAGCTTGGCACCGGCTCTCTCACATTGGGGAGCATCAACAGTGATCCACGAGCGCTTGAGGTAGCACAGACGTCAAAGTCACTTAAGCAGCCTCTTTCCTGTGGCTAATGAAAACGGCCCAGCAACACACGCCGGCTGGCTTTACTCATCTGGAATATGTTCAGCCAAACACAGATCAATAAGAGCTCCGATGAGGATCGCTCAGGGCACGCCAAGCGCTCTGAACATCATGCTCTGAAACGGAACACGTCCACCGGGCCTGGAACAATTAAAGCCAAATGGAAAGCAATAGAGGAAACGAAAGGGCGAGAGAGGCAGGGGAAAACAAAATAGCGGAGGAGGAGCGGGGAGGAGGTTAAGTGGTCTTATCAGTTACTACCCATGATGCCACAGTGATGGGCGGCTCGTGATGAGACAGCTGGGACGTGTTTCTGATATCTAAAAGGGCAACCGGAGAGATGATTGGCAGGCCGCGGCATAAGAAAGGAGTGTGTATGTTAAGTGGATTGTCACTCCGGTCGGGAATAATGAGCCTGGAATGACACTTTAGCGGGATGCCTCGGATCAGACAGCAGGAGAACCCGCACGTTCCTCAAAAATGAAACAAAAAAATCTCATGCATTATTCAGAGCCAGGATACCTCTCTCTTTTTTTCTCGCCTCTTCCTTTTCTACTATAAAAGAATGAGTGCTTGTGCCATGCTGATAAGTGTACTGTGCTAAATACTACCTACTCTGTGCATCCCAGACTTCCCAAACGTTTTAGCAGATATGTAGCACTTATTCAATTTGTGAGTGTTGTGAGGAAATATGGGCAGTCGCCTGCAGTCAGACGCATAATTAACTGAGCCCACTGTAGCCCAATGAAAAGCTGTATATCTCCTTATATATTTGCAGTCCTCTTCGTTTTTATGCAGAGACTGGGAGATGCACGTGGGTGTGTTAAAGAATGGAAGTGACTGGAGGATAGGGATGAGAATTCCAAGGAATTCTACTTCCAATTCCTATTTCCTCCTAATAATTCTGGTTCCTTAACAGTTCCATTAAAATTATTTCAAATTTGAGGAAGAATATGTGTTCAGAAATGTGTTAATAATTCTTTGTTTGTTTGTTTGTTTTTTTAATAAAATGCTACTGACAAAACTCAATATGTATCTTTTAAGTCTTAAAGGTACATTTCACTTAACATGACAATGAGAAACTTCTTCAACTGATTTATAATTAAGATTCACTAACAAGAGCTGGCTCAGAAGAGTCATTAGCTCCTGAACTGGACTTCTCTGTATGAATTTCCTTTCTTAAAAAGACCTGGAACATAATAGTCACTCAAGAATCAGACTTCCTGATTCACTAATAAGAATTAGTTCATATGTGTCATTAGCTTGGGTATCATGCTTCAGTGTTTGTGTTGTATTGTTTTTGATTCAGTAAAACAGAACAAACTCATTAGCATCATTAGCTCTGGATTCAGGCTTCAGTGTTTGCATTGTACGTTTCTGATTCACTAAAAAGAACCTGATCATAAGAGTCATTAGCTCAGGTATCAGACTTCAGTTTTTGGGGTTGTATGTTTTTGATTCACAGAAAAGAACCTGATCATATGAGTCATTAGGTTGGGTATCGGATTTCAGTGTTTGTGTTGTATGTTTTTGATTCACTAAAACGAACAGGATCATATGAGTCATTAGCTTGGGTATCAGACCTCAGTGTTTGTGTTGTATGTTTCTGATTCACTAAAAAGAACTGAATCATAAGAGTCATTAGCTCGGGTATCAGACTTCAGTATTTGTGTCATATATTTTTGTTTCACTAAAAAGAAGCAGCTCATTCAAGTAATTCACTTTAGAGTCAGACTTCACTAAATGCTGGCAATGCTTTTGGAGTATGTTAGAATGGTCTTCCATTCGACTGCACATGTGAGAACTGTAAATGGAACCAAAAGTAATGAAACTCATTTGTTATTTTTATTAAAATTGAGCCAGTTCTGAACACATTCAAACAAAGCATTTTAAACAGCATTGTTGTTTGTCACTATATCTGATTACTTGCTGTGTGTGTGTGTGTGTGTGTGTGTGTGTGCAAATGTCCCTGCTTTTGGCTCGTACCTGTGCTGAGGTGTGTCCCAATGGCAGCTGCTCTCATTGGGCTGTAAGATGCCATGTGCTCTGACAGTGCCATCTGTGCCAGATGCCAACCTGTCCCAATCATGTCATGCCAAGGCCTGTACATACCCTGTACAATCACCACAAGTAATGAATCAAGCGCCCTGTCACTCATTAAACACTCAAACCCTTTAGACAGGGGAACAAAGGATGGTGTTTGTTCTGCACAGTGGGCCGCTGGGATCCTGTGGGTTTGGGTAACTTTAGGGTGAATCAAGTTTCAATCAAAGGAAGGGAAGGACAACTGATCACAGAACAGTCAAACAGGGGCAGGCCACAAAAACAATATACTGACTGACCTAAGGCCAGACCGAACCTTCAATCTATCTCACAGACAGTAAAATACCCCACGCCGAGTGATGTTCTTTGGGTCTTGAATCATATTCTTCAGGGAGCATGAGGGTTTGTCATCTTTTCTGTTGACCTGGATACCCCAAACCTTGTTAATGCTCACGGTTTTGTAAAGGCCACTGCAGAAACAGCCCAGTGAGTCAAAGAGTGGAATCACCGAGTGCGTGAGTGTAGAAAGGAGACGGGCGCTTTATCAGCCGACTCGTTATTCAGGGTCTTCTGAGTCATAGTGGAAAATCAGATGTGCAGGAGAACTAATCTACTGTCTGAGAGAAAGCTGAAGCTGGAGCTGAGCTTGAAAGAGGTTGAATGAAAAAAGGGGAAAATACAGTGACAGGAAGGAGAAGGAAAAGTACAACAGTCTCTTATAGCAGTGGATGTTGTTGACATCAGGCTTAAAGCTGTGCTGTTTCTTTTCATATAATCTTGCAGTTTGGATAACAAATAGGCTTGTTGGCTTACTGTTCTTATTGTCCCATATTGTTATGATATGTATGGAAGCCCATTTCCACCACTTTATTTAAAAAAAAAATAAAAAATTAAAAAGGTAATTGCGACTTCTTATCCTAAAATTCTAACATTTTTTCTCGCAATTGCGAGTTTACATCTCACAATTCTGACATTTTTCTCAGAATTGTGTGATACAAACTCGCAATTCTGACTTTTTATCTCAGAATTGTGAGATGTAAACTGCAAGTTATAAAGTTAGAATTGCGAGATATAAACTCATAATTGCAAGAAAGTAAGAATTGCGAGAGATAAACTTGCAATTTTGCCTTTTTTATCAGAATTGCATCTTTGTGTCTTACAATTCTGACTTAAAGGGGTCATATGATGCTTTTTTAAAGATCATTATTTTGTGTATTTGGTGTAACAGAATATGTTGACATGCTTTAATGTTCAAAAAAC
>JAFVLL020036073.1:7500-21398 GCA_021397915.2 Tor tambroides | reverse complement strand
TGATTGATTGATTGATTGATTGATTGATTGATTTTTGAATTACTCTTAAAATGGTCACACTTTATTTTATGGTCCAATTCTCCCTATTGACAAACCATTTTTTGCCTCAATAAACTTCTAATTTGCTGCGTATTAATAGTTAGTAAGGTAGTTGTTAAGTTTCGGTTTTGGGTGGGATTAGGGATGTAGATTATGGTCATGCAGAATATGTGCTTTATAAGAACTAATAAGCAGTCAATATGTTAATAATAGTCATGCTAATAAGCAACTAGTTAATGGTGAGAATTGGTCCCTATACCCCTAAAATCATGAAATAGAAGTATTTTTTTGTCTGCTTATGTCACAAGTTGGTTTTTAATACATATATATATATATATATATATATATATATTAGGGCTGCAAGGGTTTGTAAACATTTAGCAATGTAATAAACATTTATAAAAAAAAAAATAATGTTTAATGGTATTAAATTTCACAATGGTATTAAAAGCACAATCTAGAGTTATTGATATTTAGTGGATTTTTTTAATGAAGGGGGGTTGTAAAGGTTTAGGTTTTATTATGTATCATTAAAAATTAAAACTAAAATTTGTAGTAATTTTTATTTTATTTTAGTTCATTTTGGAGTCAGGTATTACAGACCTCCTTAGTTGTGCCGTACAGAAGGACAGAGCAGTGAGTGTTAGTTGACTTATATCACCTCTTTTGTTGAAGTTAAAACATGACTGAGATGAAGTGAAAGCAGTAAGTCAGTGCAGTTTCTCATTGCTGGCCTGAAGCAAAGCACTTGCCAAATGATTTTCTGGCCAACAAGGAACAAAACAATGCATTTAAGGTTAGTTCTGCCATTTTTACCATGTATGTGGTCAAATCTCCTCTGTTGATTTGCTTTCAGATGTAAGCTCCTGGATGATTTGAAATTGGCCAGACATCAAGTACTACTGCAGGCTTCCTCTCTCCAAAAGCAGATTAGTAGCTCTAAAATACAGCCCTCTAGCTACAAAGCCACAAAGAATAAAGACAAAAAATTATTTGAATTTCAAAGACACAGGGACTGAGCCAAAAGCAAGGACTTTATAAGACACAGCAGTGAATGAAAATGGAATGGAGAATCAGTCCACACATTCCCAGAGGGGTAACTGTTTGAAAGATCGGAGGTACATTTTACCCTGTGGACCAAACCTAGAAAAGGTTTTACGGAGGCTTGTAACGGATTCACTCCATGCTCCACATGCAGTAACCCTTTGGCCTTGCCTTTAGGCTTTTGACCGCTTAACTAGAATGTTCTTCAGTGTGACTGGAGTAATACAAGAACTGGATTTTAGTGTCATAGAGTCAAAGTAGCTCTCGTTTGAGAGAAATACACAGTACTACACTTGGAGTCAATTATACAACACTTATAATTAAAGCAGATTATTTCTTTCTTTATATGTGTGAATTTGATTTTTTTTTTCTTTTTTTTTCTTTTTTGCAGGTCTGAAAAGGCAGGGGAGATAGCGACGATACCTCTAACCAAGGTAAATGCCATTGTTTTACTCAGTGTCCAGTGCTTCTCAAATCCAAATTTGCAGACCTTGTAATCCAGAGAAAGCCTTTGAAAGCCAAGAATAAGTGCATATTAAGATGCTTCTCCTATGTTTAAGCCTTGGAGTGTAAGGGGTTTCTGATATAATGTACTCTAAAGTGCTTTTTGACTTTCAAAGGTCAAGTGTTTTGCAACTCAGAGAGGCTAGTAGGCTTGAGATACCCTAATCAGACTTGATGTCTGAATCACAGATCATTATTGGCTTCTGCAGTTGACATCTTGATTTGTTGAAGCTGTTTGTTTTTGACTCCCTCTTCAGGATCATTCTATCACTTTAAAACAGAGTAGCTCCAAGGCATTTTGATGTTGAACATTTATATGTAAGGAATGTAAAACATAAAAACAAACCCACAGCAGTTTAATATAATATTAACTGGATAGTCCAACTTCACATGAATATTAAAGTGCTGTTATTATTCAAAAGAACCTCATAAAACCTGTTTGTGATATTATCAAATACACACATTTTACTGAGATGCATCTGGCATTAAATTAAGTCTAATAATTCTTATAATGATTATTTGAAACTAATTTTCTTTAATTAGTTTTTGCAATATATGTATATTTTAATCTCTCAATATTACAATACTGAGAATTAGACGGTAAAATAAACTTAATTGTCCTGAAAAAATATGTGAATGCAGTGACTGTTAAGCAGAATTCTATTTTCTTAACTTTTTTTTTTACTTTTAAGATAAAATGTGTCCTGCACACCCCTTCTTTCTAGAATTTTTCTATTTAATCAGCTCACTTTTTCAAATCACCCTATTATTCGAAATCCAAATGCTTTTATTTTGTCTGTGGAACACAAAGGACTTTTTTTTTTTATTTGTTTGAATTTTTAATTCTGTCAAAAGAACATATGTTTGGATGTTTGGTCTCCCTCGCTCTCTCTCTCTCTCTCTCTCTTTGGAGCTTGACAGCCCCTGGTTACTTTGAACTGTCTTTCAACAAGCTATGTAATGATTTAAAAATCTATTCCTTTGTATGATATTGAAGAAAATGGTCAAAAAACTGAATGCAGGTTCTAAGTAACATAAGGATGAGTAAATAATGGCAGAATTTTAATCTTGGGGTGCACTATTTCTTTAAATACTGCAACTGACTTAAAGACACAACCTTTCCCATTTGGGAGAAACCCTTTTCGTGTGAACAGTGTTTGGCAATTCTGTGGCAACTCAAGTGTGCAAATCATTCTTCTGTGTCTCATGCCTATAGCCGGTACTCTGGAAATGAGCTTAGAGGCAGGAGAAGAATCACAATAATGAATAATGCATGACTAAATATTTTCAAACGCAACCCTTGTATCTTGGCGCTCCTCTTGATTTGCTTGAGTCTTACCAACCTTGTAATGAGGCTAAATATTTCCATTCCAATCTGTTAGCATACAAAGATCCCAGCCTCAGCTCAAGACGTTCTCAGAAGCTTCCCGTGTGGTGTTGTGAGTAATGTGCATGTACGTCATAACAACTGTAGAGTTCAGCTCATCGTCTCTGGCCCAATGCGTTCAGTTGTGATGTTTTTCACAGGTACGTGAGCTGGATGTTTGTTTGCAGAGTTACTGCATTTCCACCGCTTGCAGCGCCGTAGCATCGCTGGCTGCTGTTAATCAATCTTTCCTATTTGGAGTATGATGATTGTAATGATTACCTCATTCGTATCATTCATTCTCAAAACAGTAGGTTAAAAATGAAATAAACAAAGCGGGTTCAGAAATGTGTTTGTCATCAGCTCCTGCCGTAGACGGAGCTGTTTGAGGAGGGGAGGGGGCTCAACAGGGGGTTCATCACCCTAGTTAGTAAACATTGCTCTTTTTATGCTGTCACGTTGGGGTTGGCAGAACACACGCTCGTTTGAGGACGTTTTCAAGCTCTGACGTCCCCGCTTTCCCTGTGACATTTGCATTGCACAGAGTGCAACCTTCATGCTTCGCCTCACAGAGATGTGCTGTATTACAAGAAGGCTTTGTGAGGAAAGACTTCAGCTCTGCTTGTTATGAAAATGTACACGATCTAGTGGCTGGCTGTTCATGTGCTGGATATCACCTCCAAAGCACCTTCTGTTTATATTAGCATAAATACCTTTCAAGTAGTTTTGCCTCCTTTTTGTAATATGCAGGCATCTACTTAAAAAACTGACAGTGAGATACATCACATGTATTTAATTTAGCAATGGTTAACTGCAGTGAAAAGTTGCTTTAAAGGTTAAGTATGCAGTTTCTGCGCTACTCGTGCATCACAGTATCTTACTGTTTTATATGAGGCTTTCCAGTTAAGAGCTAACATTTGTGGCAAGAACTTGGGTTTAGCTTAGCTTTTGAGAAGAAACTGTGCAAATTTGGTGTCAAATTCCTCCACCTTGTAAGAACACTGCCAATGTTTACCCTTACTTTTCCTATTTGCCTGTCTCTGCATATTTTATAAGTCTTAGAACTTTGGCCTGCACTTTTGTAACCAAATCGGAGTGTAAATCTAACAAATTTCACTTTAAAAAAAAAAAAATGATTTGTAGTGTTATTATAGAAATGTCATTTTAAGAAAAAAAAAAAAACATGTCTTACAGTAATTTCACCCTTGAGAATACTGAGACTAGTCAGGTGTTCATAAGTATTGCTGATGCCAAATTGCATGGCATTTCAGTATCTACAGTCTCAGATGACACTTAATTTATATTAAATCTGCTGAAGTAATCATTACCAACACAATAAGCATTTTTCATAAGAAAGCAGCCACCAGGAACATAAACATGATTGTTTGTGATCTCTCTACAACAGATTACTTGTCACCCAGACAGGTAAAGAGAGGAAGTTTTGAAGCAGTGAGCATTCCAGACGAATGATTGACACACCCAGTGTGGGCTTCCCCTCCTGCGATGGGCCCTACTGTACCAGAGGAGCGTCAGTGAGCTATACAGAGTCTATAATTAGCCTGCCTCTAATCTCTATCATGCGGTGTATTTATTATACACCACAGAGTGTTTGTGTGTGCGCTACTACAAAACTGCCCTACCGCGGGGAGTCAGTCACTGTACTCACTATAGTTAGTGACATGATTGACAGGTGTTTCTCCACTTCCCCAGCTAGCAACAGATGCTTACCTGCAAGCACCAACAGGAGCCCAACACCATCGCTGAAATTATATGACAGCAATGTTGCCCTAAGAGAGAGTAGTTAAGATAAAATGAAGGTCTGGAAATTAATAATAAAATAAAATCTATAAAAATAAAAATAAATATATCATATAAAGTTTTTGTGTGTGTATATATATATATATATATATATATATATATATATATGTATATACAGTTAGGTCCATATATTTTTGGACACTGGCACAATTTTCATAATTTCGGCTCTGAATGCCACCAGAATAGAATTAAATCTAAACAATCAAGATGAAATTGAAGTGCGGACTTTAAGCTTTAATTCAGAGTTGAGCAAAAATATAACATAAAATGCTTAGGAATTACAACAATTTTCCCCCCATTTCCAGGGGCTCAAATGTAATTGGACAAATAAACATAATCATAAATAAAAGGTTCATTTTTAATATTTTGTTGAGAATCCATTGCAGGCAATGACTGCCTTAAGTCTGGAACTCATGGACATCACCAAAGATTGGGTTTCCTCATTTGTGATGCTTTGTCAGGCCTTTGCTGCAGCTGACTTGTTTGTTTGTGGGTCATTCTGCCTTTAGTTTTGTCTTCAGCAGGTGAAATGCATGCTCAGTCGGGTTGAGATCAGGAGATTGACTTGGCCATTGCAGAATATTCCACTTTTTTAACCTTCAAAAACTCCTGGGTTGATTTTGCTGTATGTTTTGGGTCATTGTCCACTTGTACTATGAAGCACCATCTAATCAACTTTGCTCCATTTGGCTGAATTTGGGTAGACAGTATATCCCTGTACACTTGAGAATTCTTCCAGCTGCTTCTGTCCTCTGTCACGTCATCAATAAACATCAGTAACCCAGTGCCACTGGAAGCCATGCATGCTCATGCCATCACACTGCTCCACCATGTTTCACAGATGATGTTGTATGCTTTGGATCATGAGCTGTTCCAAGCCTCCATACTTTTTTCTTCTCATTCTGGTACAGGTTGATCTTCATTTCAGCCGTCCAAAGAATGCTTTTCCAGAAGTGGTCTGGCTTTTTTAGATGTTTTTGGCAAAGTCTAATCTGGCCTTGTTTGCACCTTGTGGTGAACCCTCTGTATTTGCTCTGGTGAAGTCTTCTCTTGATTGTAGACTTTGACAGTGACACACCTACCTCCTGGAGAGTGTTCTTCTCTTGGCTGGATGTTGTGACAGGGTTTTTCTTTATGGAGAGGATCCTCCAATCAGCCACCACTGTTGTCCTCCATAGACATTCAGGCATTTTTATGTTGCTGAGCTCACCAGTGCATTCTTTTTTCTCTCAGAATGTACCAAACTGTTGATTTGGGCACTCCTAATGTTCCTGCTCTATCTCTTTTTGAAGCCTAACATATATATATATATATATATATATGATTACATATGATGTCCTATTTTGGCATTCACCTTAAATTCATAAAGTAATGTTATATACATAGAAAGCATATTAAATGTAAATAAAGAGTCTACTTTAATGTTTTAAATAACTTTTGTGGAAATGAAATATGGGCCGAATATTGTTCCATCTTCATTCAGCTAACAGATATAATACATGCATTATAGTTGATTTTATATATATATATATATATATATATATATATATGGCAGTTCAGTGCACTTTATTCAGTGAAGAATGTTCTCACTAATTTAGTAATGGCTGTTAGATTGGACAAAAAAAAAAAATCAACTCTCAGATCAGCTGATGGCAGCACATTCATTGAGGAGGTGGTCGTGTAGGTGGTTACTTAAAATGCAGCACAGATATTCAGATTATTTTTCTCACTTTTAATCGTGTTACATATTATGTATGCTTGAACAGTGAAATGAGTCAGAACTGATGACGGTCGCACGTTGCCTCCATGGCCAGAACAACATTCAAAAGAACAAACGCTTGTACGGTACGACACACGATTATCCTCCATTGCCGTTTTAATGAACACGCCGTTCCATCAGGTCATGAATTAGGCTAATTCATCAGTCCATTGTATAGTAATGGACAGGAGAGATTAGTTTAACCAACAATGAAGTTATAATTGCTGCATCCAAAATTGCTCACTCATTGACTGCTCCCTATATAGCGAATGTGCATTGTGTGCAATAGGGGTGGAGTGAACATAATTACTGGAAATATTTGGATGCTGACATAAATATCCTTAATCAGAGAGTTACTATAATAACAACTTTACTTAAAGTTTGGGGTCAGTAAGACTGGCACTATAAATTTTCAATAATATGCATCAATATAATGCATTTATTTAAAATAAATAAATAAATAAACAAAAAGGTAACATTTTAGTATAGGGACCAGTTCTCGCTATTAACTAGCTGCTTATTAGCATGCTTATTATAAACATATTGGCTGTTCATATTCTACATCCCTAATCCTACCCAATACCTAAACTTAACAGCTACCTTATACTGACTATTAATAAGCAGCAAATTAGGAGTTTATTGAGGCAAAAGTTGTAGTTTATTGTTTGTTAAAGGTGCACTAATTTTTGCCAAACAATGTTGATATTTGAAAGCACCAAAACAAATACGCCCATACCCCAACAGGACCTCGCCCTTATTTTGAAATATCCACCCCACACGTACGTACACAACCCTGGCAACGACGATCACGGAAACAAGCGAAGATGACACACAAGCATTCAGTCTGACGCTTGGTCAAAACCGTTTTTCACAAATCGCTTAGTGAGAGTTGGACCTTAAAATAAAGTGTGACCAAAAAGAAATCTTACTGACCCTTTTAAATACTTTTAAATGTAGTGTTATCAGAGTGCATTGTGGGTATAAAATACTATGTAAAGAATGAAGATATTCACTCAGAAAACAGCTCTTATTGGACATTATATATGAAATGGTGAGCGATTTTAGATACAGTTGCCTTTTTCTCATCTATATGGTGCTATTGCACAATTTAACATCTGTTAGTACAATTTTGAATTGAATACAGTTCTAACTGCTTTGTCAAATCTTGTTTTACTTTTGCTCTTCATTATATATTGGCTAAAGAGAGTTGGGTTGCCAGAAGATCCTTCGCAAAGTCAATAACAATCATCACTAATTCCTTGAGGTGTTTTGGTTGTTTTCACTGAAAAACAGGTGTTCAGAAACAAGTTAATTCTTCAAGTTGTGCTGAAGGAAGCAAGCAGTTTTTTCATCTAAAGCTCTAATTGCTACCCGTATCTGACTAACAAAAAGTCAACAGTGGCAAATCCAATAAGCCTTATAGTGTAGTTCAACATTTCTGAATACCTCCAGTAGAGAGCATTCATGTGCTGTTTGAAGAGATTATGTAACATTCATTACATATCATGAGCATAAAATTAGCCTAAAACATTGATCTTATCTTTCCATATTTCAAAGGTAATATATGTAACCTGACATGAGTTATTATTTCCTCTTCAAGTGTTCTTTCTGATGGTGTAATTCAGCTGTTGGAGGCTTGACTGTGATGGAAGGCGTGATCCAGCCAATCAGGATGTATTAGGGATTCTCTCTGTATTACTCTGGGTCAATATTTGTCAGAACCATTTGAGCACTGCTTAAAACAGCTGAGATCCATTTACTATTCAGAGGTAACGTTGAATGCCAGAGTCCAGGAGAAGACGAGTGGGAGATGTCAGTTGAAATGGATGGATATGTGAGACCTGACCTGCCTGCTTTATTATTGGGTTTAAGGTGACAGGGAGAGGAAATATGTATAGACATTGGTGGAGATGAAATATGTGAGAGGGGCCAGATATCGATGCGGCGACACCTTTGCTTTCGAGTCAGATTCGGTGTCAGATAAGGCAAAGAGCTCGGGCGCCACTGTACACGCAAAGAAAAGGTGAACATTTTGGGAGGATGCACATTATAAGAGGGGGACTTAATCGATACTGATATCGATCAGCGTAGGAAAAAAAGAGTTTCTTCCAAGAAAAAAAAGGTCTAAATCCAGCACCATGGGTAGAAAATAAATCATATTAGAGTTGAGACCAAAGATGAGGCTGTTCTTAGTGTAATTGGGAAAAAAGGAGAGGTACACTATGAAAATCTATTTTCACAATTATCTGTCCATTATTTATGATGTTTTCTATTGGTTTTGGGTTATAAAACTGGTTACAGCACAGATCCACTGCAGATGCTTCAGTGAAACACTTGAACATTGCATGTGCAGTCTGTATTTTCTGCTTTGCAAAGATTACTTTTGCACTCCCATATTTTGGTGTTCATACCATAAAAAACATCTGAATTTTTGCTATAACAAAAATCATCCATTTTCGTAATCTTGTACACTGTCCAGGCTTGATGAAATTCTTTCTTCTCAATCAGCTTCGTCCATCTTTATATTTATAGCGTAAACGGCTTCAGCCTTTCAAATCTTCAACCTTAGGAAAACTGAAAAGAAAACTTTTGAAGTACTTTCCCCATAAGTGAACTTTTGTTCCTCATTCAAATACGAATCTGCAGAGCACCGGTCTTTTGAAGCAGGTGGTGACTCAGCACTATTTGCTTCAGCAGCCTTCATCATAAGGAATATATTAGATGCTTCTCATGGGATGTTACGAGGAACTGCATAGACAAGACAGCAGGTCATCCGCCCTGTAACCCTGTTTTTGTGGACCGGATGTGTTGGACAAACTTTGATGTGCTCATTTACATACTGGTTAACACACAGACTCATAACAGGTAATGTTCTTGAGCCAGTGTCGGCCAGCTTTGAGACTGATGTAATTTGGGGAGCTCGTCTTTCTTGAGCTGCACGGTATGGGCAAGGATTATGCAGATGAGACTGGTGAGCCAATGAATCCTTAGAGCTGAAGGCATTGGGAAAGAAAATGATGGCAGCACGGGTACGTACGGCAAGACAGGTGGAGGAGAAACTGACAGAAAACAAAACATGATGGCATTAGGAAGGCAAGGGAGCTGTAACACGTTTTTCATCCTTTAGAAAACAGCTGACAGGGCAACCAGATGAACACGTTTGTAAAGGAAGTTGTCAGAGCTGGTCAGTAAAAGCTGACAAGACTGAATTTCCCCCTGGAACATATTCTTCACAAAAACACAAAGAGGGGTTCTTTATACTTGGGCATGGATCTTCAAAAATGTAATACAGTTATTTTAAAGTTGTATCTGCCAGAATTATGTATATAAAATAACCTCTCATAGCAGGCAGAGTAATATTATTATATTTGCTCTACTTCAGCACCATGGACAGCGAAAATACTGTATTGTGTCAGTTGTATCTGGATGAAAACAAAGATGAGACATGCTTTACATACTATACCACAAACACACTGAATAAAGTTAAATGTGCATAATAAAAATATATAAATGCATAATCATAATTTTATTAATTTAATATTTTATTACTTTAGATTTCAAAGTAATGAAAATAAATTATATATAATATTGTATTAATATTAATATGTATAATGTTATACATATTATATTTTGGATTTTTAAAAGGAAAAATTATTGATTAATGTTTATTCGATTATTAATAAAAACTCATTTTTATTAATTCATTAAATGAACAATGGTGCATGAATACAGTTGTATTGGAATATTTAAATAAGTTAATTATATACTTTATGTGCAGTTTTTGGTCTTGTTTTCCCAAAAAACTCAAGAGTTTTTTCAGACACTGAGGTAAATTTTGTAGAGATCACATAGCAAAAGAGAAAATAATAATGCATTTTCTCTGTTGGTTTCTGTTTATGCCACTATGTAATTGAAATCTCCATAGTGTTCAAGTATGCTCTCTTTTTAGCAAATTAATCAGCTCTGCATAATGGATGCAGATGGACTCCTCTGCATGGGGCCCCATTAGAAGTGCATTGGTATGTACTGCTTTAGAGAAAACATTGCTTATAACATAATGATGAAATAGTTTTTTATGGTGCTGAATCATTGTTTCTCAATTGAATAGCTGGCTCATCCAGCAATAAAATGAAATAGACTAATAAATCCCAGGGGTATGTCACCTACATCATCAATTCTGTATAATCCTGCTTTTTCTTGCTTGCGTTGACAGTGCACCCTGCTACGGGGTTCCGCGGCATACAATCTTGTGGGAATATACATTTGAAAGATTTCCTGTGACCACTTTACATTCGTAGCCTGGAACTGGAGCTCCTTAATTCAGAGGCAACCATTGAAGCAGATGATTTTGCTGAGCAACATCAAACAGCATTAGCTGTAGTTGAGACTCTTAATGTAAACATGATAAGTTGGGTGTCAAGAAATATGGGCTCTCTCATTGATCACGGAACAAGTACAGAGATTTCGCTGGGTCTTGACATTCCCAGCACTTCATTAATTATTCAGGCTCTGCTGCAGGCGTTTGGGACACGCAGGGCTGTTTAGCATTATGCTGTAACTCTGCGCTCCCAGGTTCTCTGTCGGGACACATGCTTCATTGTTCCTCTGCACCTGCTGGAGAGCTTCTGACAGGCTCGTGTGTCCACTGAGAGCTGCTTACTATACATGCATCCCATGTTGAGTGCATGATTGTTTCCGTGAAAGTACCTTTCCATCCTTCACACAGGCAACTTATAAAGTTCTATCCGGCTATAGATCCCATTATGTTAAGGAGAACTTTAAACTAAACTAGCAGCTACAATATCTATCTATCTATCTATCTATCTATCTATCTATCTATCTATCTATTGTTCGATCGCCCGTTCGTTCTTTCTATTGAATCTATCTATCTATCTATCTATCTATTGTTCGATCACCCGTTCATTCTTTCTATTCTATCTATCTATCTATCTATCTATCTATCTATCTATCTATCTATCTATCTAACCACTGTATCTATCTATTGTTAGATCACGCGTTCATTCTTTCTATTCTATTCTATCTAGCTATCTATCTATCTATCTATCTATCTATCTATCTATCTATTGTTCGATCGCCCGTTCGTTCTTTTTATTCTATCTATCTATCTATCTATCTATCTATCTATCTATCTATCTATCTATCTATTCACTGTATCTATTGTTCGATCGCCTGTTCGTTCTTTCTATTGTATCTATCTATCTATCTATCTATCTATCTATCTATCTATCTATCTATTGTTCGATCGCCCGTTCGTTCTTTCTATTCTATCTACGTTCTTTCTATTCTTTCTATCTATCTATCTATCTATCTATCTATCTATCTATCTATCTATCTATCTATTGTTCGATCGCCCGTTCGTTCTTTCTATTCTATCTACGTTCTTTCTATCTATCTATCTATCTATCTATCTATCTATCTATCTATCTATTGTTCGATCGCCTGTTCGTTCTTTCTATTCTATCTATCTATCTATCTATCTATCTATCTATCTATCTATCTATTGTTCGATCGCCCGTTCGTTCTTTCTATTCTATCTACGTTCTTTCTATCTATCTATCTATCTATCTATCTATCTATCTATCTATCTATCTATCTATCCTTGTTGATCGCCCGTTCGTTCTTCTCACTATCACGTTATATACCCATATCTATCCTATCTATCTATCTATTTATTCTGATGTAGTTAGTTATATATCTCGTTCTTTCTATTCTTATCATCATCACTATCCCATATTGTTCTGATGCCGTTCATTCTCTTTCTTTCTATTCTATCTACGTTCTTTCTATTCTTTCTATCTATCTATCTATCTATCTATCTATCTATCTATCTATCTATCTATTGTTCGATCGCCCGTTCGTTCTTTTTATTCTATCTATCTATCTATCTATCTATCTATCTATCTATCTATCTATCTATCTATCTATCTATTGTTCGATCGCCCGTTCGTTCTTTCTATTGTATCTATCTATCTATCTATCTATCTGTCTATTGTTCGATCACCCGTTTGTTCTTTCTATTGTATCTATCTATCTATCTATCTATCTATCTATTTATCTATCTATCTATTGTTCGATCGCCCGTTCGTTCTTTCTATTCTATCTACGTTCTTTCTATTCTATCTATCTATCTATCTATCTATCTATCTATCTATTGTTCGTCATGATTCGTTCTTTCTATTGTATCTATCTATCTATCTATCTATCTATCTATTGTTCGATCACCTGTTCGTTCTTTCTATTGTATCTATCTATCTATCTATCTATTGTTCGATCGCCCGTTCGTTCTTTCTATTCTATCTACGTTCTTTCTATTCTTTCTATCTATCTATCTATCTATCTATCTATTGTTCGATCGCCCGTTCGTTCTTTCTATTCTATCTACGTTCTTTCTATTCTTTCTATCTATCTATCTATCTATCTATCTATCTATCTATCTATCTATTGTTCGATCGCCCGTTCGTTCTTTTTATTCTATCTATCTATCTATCTATCTATCTATCTATCTATCTATCTATCTATTGTTCGATCTTAGTTAAGTTCTTTTCTATTGTATCTATCTATCTATCTATCTATCTATCTGTCCATTGTTCGATCACCGTTTACATTCTTTCTATTGTATCTATCTATCTATCTATCTATCCTCTATTTATCTATCTATCTATTGTTCAATTAACTTAGATTCGTTCTTTCTATTCTATCTACGTTCTTTCTATTCTATCTATCTATCTATCTATCTATCTATCTATTGTTCGATCGCCCGTTCGTTCTTTCTATTGTATCTATCTATCTATCTATCTATCTATCTATTGTTCGATCACCTGTTCGTTCTTTCTGTATCTATCTATCTATCTATCTATCTATCTATCTATCTATTGTTCGATCGCCCGTTCGTTCTTTCTATTGTATCTATCTATCTATCTATCTATCTATCTATCTATCTATCTATCTATCTATCTATCTATTGTTCGATCGCCCGTTCGTTCTTTCTATTGTATCTATCTATCTATCTATCTATCTATCTATTGTTCGATCACCTGTTCGTTCTTTCTATTGTATCTATCTATCTATCTATCTATCTATCTATCTATCTATCTATCTATCTATCTATTGTTCGATCGCCCGTTCGTTCTTTCTATTGTATCTATCTATCTATCTATCTATCTATCTATTGTTCGATCACCTGTTCGTTCTTTCTATTGTATCTATCTATCTATCTATCTATCTATTGTTCGATCGCCCGTTCGTTCTTTCTATTGTATCTATCTATCTATCTATCTATCTATCTATTGTTCGATCACCTGTTATAGTTCCTCTATTGCTTATCTATCTATCTATCTATCTATCTAT
>JAFVLL020036073.1:0-5000 GCA_021397915.2 Tor tambroides | reverse complement strand
TATATTCTTCTGCATCCCTACGAGGCTCTTGAGATTTTACAGACCCTTAAATAAGAAATCTTCCTTGCATTCATAAAAAGGTCATGTACTGCAAAAGGTCATTATTTACTCAAGCCGTTCCAAACCTGTGTGACTTACTCTCTTCCATGCAACACAAAAGGAAAATATTTGAATATTTTACTAGTCAGTATTATATGCAATTGAAATGAAAGAAAAACTGAAGCATTCAAGCTTCACAAGAACAGAAAAGCATAGTGATAGCAGTCCAAAAAGCTTAAGCGCTATATTCCCAGTCTACCCAAGCTATTTAATAGTTTTGTGAAAAACAGTCAAACATTGTTAAAATCTGCCCACTCATAAATCTGCCTGCTCACATTCGAGATCTTGTGAGAAGCAGCCAAATCTTTTTGTGAATGTATCATTCTTTTGATTTGAATCTTTTTACTTAGTGAATTGATCCAGTTCACAAATTTATTCAATAATTCATTATTCAAACCGATTCAGTTGTCTAGTTCAAATAACTCTTGAATAACGTATAAATGATTAACATACAAATCTGTACCTCATACATACAGTATGACTAGCACATGACTTGAGAAGATTTTAAATATAGGGCATACTGTATATAGACCACTTTTATGATGCTTTAATGAGTCCTTTGCACCTTTTTTGAAGACTTTGTACCATCTTTGTGGATCACTTGAGTGTGAGTACATAATGTTTTAGATGAACTATTCCTTTAAAACCATCTGTAAACTATTAGGAGCATTGACTAGTTTGAGAGGAATTAGCGAGTTTATAGTAGAAAGGTTATTAGAGGATTTGAACTCCAGACATGAGCTTACTATAAAAGAACACCCAAATAAAAAATATATGACATATATACAGTATATCAGCACAATCTGTGTTCTGTGAAGCCCGACAGGTTAGTCACGATGAAAGACAAGGCTGTGGTTTGTAAACTTCAGCAGAGTTTACAGAGAATTTCAGAAAAAGTTGTGATCACGCTCTGAGGAGCACAGTGGCAGCGGTCTTGTGGCGTATCTGCTTGTTTCTATTTATACATAGACAACCACGTTTCATGGGTTGCCTGAGACAGAGTGTATCAGGCTGACAATTTCATATGCACCGCACCGAGGATATAAATAAAGCCTTTCCTCCAAGGGGCGAGATGAAGAGAAACTTTAGAATCCTAATTTGCACGGAAACATCTCAAATGTATGATGCAGCGATGTTATATTCCTTTAACACGGTTCAAAATTTTCCCTAAATTAGATAAGCGTGCAAATCGCCTTCACCCCGATGGTTTTTGATGTAGATCATGTTTTATTTACATTCATTTTCAGCATGCTAGATTACGATTCCAACATGTCCAACAGATCATCCATCATTGGTTCTGTTACCAGGTGCTTGTCTAAATCAAAAAAGCTGATAACAGCAGCTACGTTTTTGGCTTTATTGAATAGTTTGTATAAAAATGACAATTTGTCGGCGGTGATAGCCTAGTGGGCAGTGTGCCGACATATAACAACGTTGCGTTGCAGGCGTCCTGAGTTCGAATCCTGGCTTGAGGACCTTTCCTGGTCCTGCCCCACTCTCTCTATCCCACTTTGCTTCCTCTGCACTATCCTATCTTAATAAAGGCAAAATCCCAAAAATAAATAAAAATGACAATTCAGAAATGTATTCACCCTTAGCAATGCAACAGGTTGAGGTCGATAAAATGTTTAAAATGGTTTCTCATGCTCAAAAATACAGTAAAAACAATAATATTATTACTATTTAAAAAGAAGTATTTTAATATGTATGTATTTAATGTTTTAAATTAAATGTATTCCTGCGATAGCAAAGCTGAATATTCAGTAGTCATTACTCTGGTCTTCAGTGTCACATGATCCTTCAGAAATCATTCTAATATGCTGATTTGATGCAAAACATTTCTTATTATCATCAGTGTTGAAAACATTTGTGTGTGTTTTTTGTGGAAACCGTGAGACATTTTTTCAAGAGTTTATTTGAAATTGAACTCTTTTGTAACATTATAAATGTGTTTAGTCTTACTTTTAATCAATTTAGTGCATTCTTGCTGTATAAAATTATTTATTTCTTTAAAAAAATATATATATATTTGATTGGTATATTTAGCAGAATGCCCAATCAGCAACAGCAGAGAATTACCAAAAATGCATCATTAAAGCAGTCCATACTGATATTTTGTTATTTGCATATTCAAACCAGCTACTAAATATCTCCTTTTGTGTTCCACTAAAGAAACAAAGTCATGCAGGTTTGAAACAACATGAGGGTGCGTGAATTATTATGGCTGTAATGTCAATCAGTGTCTGCTGTTATAATTTTTACCTTTAGATTTGATTAGCATATGGCCCTTTAATTCTGCTGTGAATGTGCTGTAATTCCCGTGTGTGTGTGAGTATTCGGTGGCAGCAAAGTATTAAACAATAATGTGCAGTCTTTTGCCTGAGGGGCCAATGGTGAGACTGTGCCATGAGCGAGAATTTGTGATCTAATTTAGGGGCAGTGAGGCGTTGAGTCTCCTCTCTGTGGACTTTTGGCTCCCTACACCACTCCATTTGCTCTTTTTTTTTAGACTGACCAGCCCCTCAAAACTTTTCCAGAGCAGTTGACCCAGGGCAGCAGAGCCCTTCTAAAGAATAGACAGGCCTTTGGCATTTCTTGGCATAGTGCAGATGTTTGATGTTAAAGTGAGACTGATCAGGAATATCATTCAGATAACGCAAAAATTGCTAATTAAATTCCTTTTCATGAATCAGTTCCTCTATCTATCTATCTATCTATCTATCTAACCACTGTATCTATCTATCTATTGTTCGATCGCCCGTTCGTTCTATCTATCTATCTATCTATCTATCTATCTACAGTCATGGCCAAAAATATCTCTGTCTGTCTGCTGATTTGTTAAACAATGCATACATTGAATAAAAGGCTTAATCAGCTTACTTTTTTTTGTTTGTTTGTTTTATTGCTCAGCCCTACTGCTGAAAAATCTGTGTGCCTGTTTCATTATTATCAAAGTCATATGAGTCCGAAGAACCAGATTTGGCATATCAGAGCAAAAATACCAAAAGATTTCTCAGCATGCAGAGGCGATAGAGAAAAGTGCATGAAAAGAGCCCAGGGATGGTGTGGCTGAGATTCCAGAGACAGAGCTGAAAGATTGAAATGTCAGATATGAGTCAGAACCGCCAACCACAAAGAGATCAGGGCACTCGCACACAAATGAGAACAGAAGACAGAAAAACTATACTTGGAAAGACCCAAATTTCCTAGCCCACACACAGCATGTTATGAGTTAAATCCTGTTTTATTGATAGGGGGAAAAAGGACTTTTCAAATCAAAATGTTTTCCACAAGCTGTGGTATTTCAATGCGCAGTGCCTTTGCCCGGAGCTCAAAGCCCTTTTGAGCTCAAAGTTCATCTTTTTTTTTTTTTTGGCTAAAAACAGGTTTTTTTGTTCTGTTAGCCCAAAAATATGGCATAATGATCTGTTTAAGGCAGTGCTGACCTTTAAAACTTCACCTCTACAGTAAGTGTGACCTCCAGCACACGAGAAGCTCCTCTGAACTGATTCTTCTGGAAAGGTGAGAAGAAGACGGGGGTTTTTAAATGTCAATAGGTTTGCTCTTGATCAGATATATCATGCGTTTGGATTGTGGATCACATTTTTAATTTCTTAGTTTTGTTACTGTATGTAATGGTTTTTATTTTAATCTATATTTTATTTTAATCAAACATACAAACCTCATGGTGCTGGACTGGTGAGCTGCTAGATTCTCAATGCAGTCACTTGAAGTCAATTTACTAGTTCAGTTGTGCTCAGAAAGACAAATGGTGTCATCTAGTGGTGACCTGGTGGTATAACAGCTGCAACATACACATTCTTCACCGTGTGCATGAAATCTGCTGGCTGGAAATCTGACGAGGCTGTGTGCTGTTCTACAGATCATAGCACAGAAGTACAGTCGGTTCTCATGGGTGGCAGAGCTGATCCAGATCTTCATCACCATCAGTATAACCGTGAGCTTCCTCGTGATGGGCACAGCCATGAAGCACACCAGTGAGTTTTTTATTTTTATTTTATTATGCTCTAAGTGCTTCATCATGCATGTATTAGGAAAAAAAATAAATACAAACATCCCAGCATCACTCTGTTGGTCATGTGATCCCTATGTAAAACAAATAAACTTTAATATGTTTTAGCTTATAGCTTATAGACAGCTTTATATAGATACATATATGTGTGTGTGTGTATGTGTGTATATATATATATATATATATATATATATATACACATGCATATTAGGGGTGGGAATCGCAGGGTAGCTCACGATACGATATAATCACGATACATGGCTCACGATAACGATAATATCACGATACTGCGATTCTACGATAATCAATATATTTCTAGAAAATCCTATAATGATACATCATGATATCGCTAAACAAAATGCCTGTGAAAAGGTTAAGTGCAAGTTTTCTTTCTTTATTCAAGTCCAAACTGTTAGAAGACAGCAAAAAAACTTCTGTAAATCAATTTTACAGAATTAAAAATTAATTAAATTAAAATAATTAATATTTTAATTAATAATTTTATTCTTGGACTTATTAAAAGCTTACACTTTTCTTTTTCTCTATGTGTAAACAAACACATTTAACTGCTTATCAAACAGAAAAAAAAAATAGATAGCTAGATAGATAGATAGATAGATAGATATAAACCTAGTACATTTCAAAATTTACCTGGAGTGCTTTCTCAACCTTTCTGCTCCTCTCATTATAAAAACGGAGCCCCATACGAAGAAATAGCCGTTCACATCTTTGGCGCGCTCAGGTTCGTTATTTCAAATGTAGACGCGCGGCAAGCACACTTCTGCGCCGCATTACGTCTCTGACGAGGTTTTGTTTCGTCCTCCATGCCATAGGTGCAGATTTATGTTTCTGCCGGTCGGTGCCCACT
>JAFVLL020036072.1:0-23917 GCA_021397915.2 Tor tambroides | reverse complement strand
GAATAAAGATACTGGTTGTTCCAGATGACTGGTTGCCACGTGATCCAAAGCCAAACGAAAATCCAATAGTGCACTGCACCATAATAGTAACACAAGAGTGCAAGATTTTATCTCCCAGAATACTCTCACTTGAATGCAATTCTCCTGGCTGACAGAAAGAACTTTTAATACTGTTCGATATCTCACTAGAAAATTGTACAAAAACAAATGGTGTACGTCATCTGAACTACATAAATACTACACTTGAATAAGGCCAGAAACAAGCAAGTATGCAGACCTAAGTGGATGTGTTAGTATATTTGAATAATGATTTGACTTAATTTGACTTAACTAATTTCTCTATTATAAAGACAAATCCTTTCAAGGTAACAAAATATAAAAAAAGAATGGTGGATATTTAGGCCAAAGTGGGCGAAGATGAAAATCTTTGTCATTATTTTATCTTTGTTATTAAAAAATAAGAACAAAGATACACATTACAAATACACATAATATGCATATACATATATGTATGTATGTGTATATGTATGCATATATAAAATCTACGTATATAAATATACGTAATATACGTACGTATTATATGCGTGTACTTGTTAGATAAGTATATGTATATAAATCTCACAATACACTTATTTTTGCAAATAAATAAGAAACTAATTGTAACCAGTAGGACCAAAAAACTACAGTAGAACAAATGGGCCTAAATATGAAATGCTACATAAAGTATATTGTATGAAGTAATCAAATGAATAAAAACACTACTCTTCACTGTGCAAATTAAATATATATATTTCTTTTTATTAAAGTTACAAAAGTGATTTAGTCAAGAGCAGTGAGAGATTTTCTTTTTGATTAACATAAATGACAGACAGCAGGAATATTAGACTGCTGTCACTCTAAGAGCTGCCCAGATACAATATACTGTTACACATGTGTTTCTCAGCTATTTGCTTTCACCTTCACTTACAATAGTCCAAAATCTCTACCAGTTGCAAATTTCGGTTAATCGTGTCTGCCGGTACATCGTCCACTCCTACAACAAATTTATTTATATTTTGCACATTAATATAATTTCCCTTAATTAAAGAAAAAGCAGGTCATCTAAGTGCTGTGGCAACTAAAGAGCAGGTTGAGATTGGTCTTTCTTTGCAGACTCTGATGAAAGAGTACAATACGTTTGATAAGAGTATGAGATATTCACGTACATAGGCAGAACAAAGACATGGACATGGGCCTTTGCTAATTATTATGAACTCGATGAATATGGAGTAAAGAGAATTTGCTTTAAAGGTGGTAGTCGGGAGGCTTTGAGGGATTGAAGGGTTCTCTTGCCAAGATCCTTTGAGGTATGGACAGGGACCGGCAGAAAGATGAAGAGGTTGAGGGGAGAGCAGGCAACAGGTGCTGGGTTGCCACAGCAACAGCATGGCTTGAAGGTGCCAATGGCATCGGCGGATGTTTGAACGCTCGCTCGCAGCAGGAACACAAGTGTTTTACAGTTGGCACAGTCGGGCTCGGTTTAACATTATCCCTATCTCAAAGGAGAAGACTCCAGCCAGCACTGCAGTCAATCCTGCTGCTCGCTTGCAGAGGGAACAGCAGGACTGGCTGGCAGGCAGGCGAGTCACTCATGACTGCTCGGGTCCTGCCCTCAGCCCATTGGAGATATTGGATGGCTGGTGTCTGTGTTTATTATCTCCCAGTACGCTTTCCATAGGCACCTGCTGAGTGAACAGTATTGATGCCAGCTCTGCAGAGGAGCGGATACACCGTTCTCGCCTTTGATGGCTGGTCAATGGGTCTTAGATCTTCATCCTGACATTTCCATCATTGGATCTATTGATCCTGGATGAGGGCTGGCTCTCTTAGGTAGATAGACAACCTACACTGGGCCGTTTGTATGGGGTGAAGGAGTGGAATACAAAAACTAGGACTGAAAAAATAGGTGCATTTGCTAAAATGAACAGCTCTGTAGAGTTTATTATATTCTTTTCAAGTTATTGCATACTGGGGAGGACAAATATCTGATAATTTCATATTTTGCAGCAAAAATGTATTCAGGAGAGGCTTTTTGTCTGTCACAGCCTCTGATCTTTACTTACAGGTAATAAATGGATTGAAATGGGCCTTAATATCTTGTATGTAATAGGAGGTGCATTACACAATTTCAACTCACTTTAACTGGCGCTTCTGTCTCCTTATGCAGGTTCAGAGTTACTAAAGCCCTTACACATGTGGTTCCCCCCTTGAAACATAGCATATGCCCTGATCTGTTTAGCTAAGGAGCTTTAGAGTCTTGGGCTAATTGGCAGCAGGCTTATGGCAGCATGACCCGTAATGGGTATACTAGTAAGTCTGTTGCTTTTAAAGGAGGGGGAACATAGAGTTCAGGTGGTTCAGTGTGAATTAAAGAGGGTTATGGGGGATGTGTAGTAGTTTTTGGTTGGTTGTCACATTTGAAGGATTAACATTGAGTGGTTGATGACCTAGATTTTATGTGACATCCTTTGTAGATTAATTAAAATGTGGTTTAAATTAAACAAATTAAATAGCTTATTACTCTTTTTCTTCATTATTTGTTGCTTTCATTGCCATGTTAAAATAAAGAAAAGTTCTACATTTGAGAATAAACTCATAAAGCTTTGAGAATAATCTCATAATATGCCTTTTACAAGAATAAAATCCTAAAGTCTCAAGATTAAAAATACTTTAAGAGATTAAAGTAGTAATATTTTGAGAATAAAGTCAAAATTACAAGAAAACAGTCATAGCATTATGAGATTAAAGCCATAATATAACAAAACAGTCGTAATAAAAAAGGAAGTCACTATGGCTTTTCTCATTTAAAATTTTATTTTTTAACTTTATTCTCAATCTTACATGTTTTTTTCTTCTTAAAAATAACAAGGCCCAAACAGAGTCATAGCAGACTTTGTGGTTTGTTTGGGATAATTCATAGACAATCTGAATTACTTTTGAGACTTAAGACGTTCAGTGCAAGCTTAACCATTTTTCCAGGCTTGCACGTTGGTGGCGACATTTGTAAGGTTGTCTTTGATGAGAATAGCATATTAGATATGCATTCATTTCCCCAAAGTTCTCCCAAAAGATTTTTTTTGGGTTAAAGCCAATTTCCGACTGGATTATATTAATCCTGCTGGATGTGTTTTTAGGTAATGGAAAATCTGGAAGCTGCAATCTGGCCAATATTTTTTGGTTCAGTGGGTTCACAGTATGCACAGTTTGGGAATGAGCCGATTTGATGAAACCAAACACCCCGGGGTTTCATAATGAACAATGATGAGCAGTTAGATGTGCTTGTTGTGTAACATTCCCCCCGTCACCACCTGTTTATAGAGATCATAATTGTGATGTGATTCGGGCTCATCATCACAGGAAAGGCTCACATTAGCAAGTTTATCTTGTGTGTAACTCCACAGCTCCCACCTCAATGTTGAAACCATGATAATGTCAAAGTAGTCAATAAAACCCGTGTACTAATGATTAAATTGATATAATATACATTTTTTGGTGAATATTCCTCATCATACACAGCACTACAAACACATACACACACAAAATAATAATAAAAATAATACAGATATTTTTAGTTTAGATACGTATGCTTTTACTAGAAAACCAGACAAAAAGAGATAATCATAAATAATTTCCAGGTACAGACCAGTTATTATTATTTATTATATAGTATGCATGTATGCATGCATGCATACGTATGTATGTATGTATGTATGTATTTATTTAGAGCAGTGTGACATTGAAGTTTTTACATTAGTGTAAATTAAGTGGTACATCTGCACTTTAAACACGTGCTCCACATTATGGACTGACTTTAACTAAGAAAGATTGTGAGATGAATTCAGCTGAATGAAGTTATGTGTCCATTGAGTCATTGTAAGGTCAGCAGATGTCTACTGCATGTTTGCCAGAAGGGCTGGGATTGAGTGAGAACTACCTGAATCTCTCAGCTCCTTAACAGATCAATGCAGTAATCTTCCCTCCGACAGCCTCCAGCACCCTATCTAGCCTTTATTAAAACTGCCACAGTGGCCTATTGTGTGTCTGTGAAGCTGGCAACGACTCCCCAACCGCACATGCAAACACGATTATGTATTAGGACTGTGAATTGACCTGTCACTGCCTCACCGGTAAAGAATCAGGTTATTGATTGATGGTACACCGGTTCGGACCTGATTAGTGGTTCATTGTCAGTGTTATAATTGAGCCCACCTCCTGCCACCCTCAAACAACCGCTACCAAGGTAACAGACTGTCTCTCTGTGGTAAAGACATCTGATAGGACCTTCGCTAGGTAAAATTAGATGTTTGTGAGATCTATTAGATGCACTGTTGAACCTGTTTGTTGAGCGAGAACTCAGACTCAGTTGTGAGAAAAGGACTGTGAACTCTTTGAAATATCATCTGTATTTTGCCTGGGATTTGATCTTAATAATAATAATAATACTTACAATGGCATGCATTTATCATGTGATTTTAAGTCACATAATCATCTGTGATGCTTTCTGAAATGGCAAGTATTTATCATATTAATGTACTAATATATTTTATGTTATTATATTATATTATCCTTTTATTATTATTTTATATTAATGTATTTTAGAATATTCTTTTAATTTATTTTTATTTTTACGTTTTGAAATTTTCATGTCTTAAATTATTACTTTTTTTAATAGTTAAAATAAATATCATAGATGTCGCTTTGGATAAAAGCGTCTGCTAAATGACTAAATGTAAATGTTTAGACTAACAGACATAAAATACTTTTTTGCCCATAATTTTTTCATGGATTTTGATTATTTTTCTTACCCCATTTATTGTTTTATGCCTAAACAGTCAATTTTGTTCATTTTATGCTTAAAACAAGACAACAAATTTTTTTAAAGAAAAAAAAGAAAAATAATTTAAGATATCATGTCTGATACACTTCATATTTTAAATTATATTGTAAATTTCATATTGTTGTGACAATGTTTAGATATTTAGATACAACAAAAAATGTTTTAAAAAAAATGATTGCAGTGTGCATTAGGGGTCGACCGATATGTGTTTTTCAGGGCCGATACCGATTATTACAGACCAAGTAGACCGATAACCGATATTTTTACCCGATATATATGTCTGGTGTAAAAATGAAAATTCATTTCAAAATTAAGAATAACAAGGGCTCTGACAAAAACTGCCTTCCCTGGTGTTGGTTGCACTTCTTACACTTGTTTTCCTCCATGCATCCATCTACAATAAGGGTAATATAAAGAGAGAGTTAAAAGTGGGGCCACTGTATGCTTCATGATTAAGCCAATGAATACTGTACTACAGCTAAACAGCTTGGGGAAATGTAAGTATTTGGCTTCAATAATTTACATGTTAGAAATGTATGTGTAATAGCATAACCTCTCATAATTCTTCATTAATTCTTTTCTGATGACTAAATCATAACTTACAAGAGGTGACTATTCAATTAATCATTTAATGCACATCAAATGATTACCTTAAAAAGCACATCAAATGATTACCTTAAAAAGCACAATGTATATAATAAGCGTAAATAATTTAATTGTCTTCATAGCTCCATTGTAGAAGTTGCGAAGAAGACCGCAACTATTTTAATTAAACTACAGTATAACACTAATAGCCTGTTATAGGCACACTTGGTTCAATAGCCTATTGAAATGTCACAATTTCTGTCGTCCTAATCTTGGCCTATGTGACAGTATCTTAATCTTGGCCTATGTGACAGTAATTTCCATTAGTTTTAATTTACAGTGCAGTGCAAATGAAGCCATAAAACATTAATTTCATTTATCTTTTAATCAAATAAGAGTTAAACTCTATTTTTTGGCAAACAAATGGGTTTACTATTAAAATTAAAACATGGATGAAATAGCGTATTGTGTGATTATTCTTTTAAACAAAAGTTGTAATTGTTGTAGTAGTATTAGTAGATAAACCGAACTTTTATTTTGACGGGTTGCCATGAGGACCTCTTAAGTTTCTGTAGTCTACGTATATATGACGATCGTTTTACTCAAATGAAACGGTCAAATGCTCATGAAGTAACTCTCAGAGCAGTTCTGAGGATGTTGTTCATGTATTTATGTCCTCATTTAGTGAGACGGCAGATGCTGAAACACCACGAGTGTCGCGCACTTCAGTGTGTGTGTGTACTGCTAATCAAAACCAAGCTTCTGTGCCATTCACATATAGAGAGACACGCAGCACATGCAGAATTCATATTTAAATAGTCTTTTTGAGGCTTAATGTTTACAGATACTAGTCCATAGCGCGAGTCGATTTAATAATGACCTACTTTTGATTAATTCGTCCAAACTTTGACAAATTCCGTGACTCCGCGTTATTCAGTAAATTCCATTTATGACCGGATTCTGCGATTCCGTCCGCGTTTTCCCATCGCGGAAACCATAAATAGATAATATTGAGGTGTTTTGAGACTTCAGTGTAGTGGATTGTGATTTATTGCAACTTGAGCAATGTCTGCTGCTGCCTTTGAGAGACAACTGATGCGTGATCACTGAAGCAGCTCCTGTTAGCAAGCGCTTTCGGTGTGAGAGTGCCTTTAGTCTTCCACGTTGATTGGTCGGACTCGTGACTCCAAACAAATCAGATGCGCAGTGGGCGGAGACTGCTCTAGTAATCGGTCGAACCCTAGTGTGCATGTACATTATTAACTTTAGGGGTTGACTGATATGTGTTTTTCAGGGCCGATACCGATTTTTACAGATCAAATTAATTTTGAAAATGACTAATACCGATAACCTTAAAAATGCTTAATATCGGGTCCGATAAATGGTCAGGCTGATAATCGGTTGACCCCTAAATGATCTCTCTTTAAGAAATAAAGGGTTGTATAAAGGCCCTGTGTGAGTCTGTGAGTGACAGGTTCAGAGAGAGCATCTCTTGGTCTGTAGTCAGTGATGGGCCCCTCCAGACCCAATCAACCCGTCACATGTGTCTGGGGCAGGCAGTTGTGCTTCTGGCCTCACCTCATGCGTCCTGATCTCTCCCCTCCTGTTTTAACTCATCACTGTCCCCAGACATTCGTCTTCCTCTCAGTTCAGCTGCAGCAACCCCTGATGCTCTCCAAATTGTATTCTTCACCCGTTTCTGAGAGCTCAGAGTGTGTTGCTGCCTTTGTCTTTGATTCCTGATGAAGGGGTGAATGTGCTTGTTATTTTTTGGTTCTTTTTGTTCTGCAGAAGGACTTTGTTTATTAAGAGCAGTGGTGTAAATGTCAGTGGAAGAGTTAATTGTCTCATTACCCAGCTCATCTCTATATGACCCTCATTAATTTGAGCGCTGATGGGATTGTGCTGTCTTGGATTTGTGTGAATGTGTGTGTGGGCCTGTGTTTATGGTGCACAGTGAGGGCATCTTTCACCTGTTTAATTGTGGCTGGCAAAAAACTTGCATCAGTAGGGTGTCTGTGCCAAATTGGTTATCAGCCAATATTAGTTTATCAGTTGGTATTGGATATTGAATTATGTTTGTGCGTTTCCCTTATTTTTTACATTTAACCTTTGCTGTAATCAAACGCTCAGTTAATTTTTAAAAAGACTATTTAATAATGCTGTTAAATGCCATCTTTAGCAGATTCCTAGCTTAAAATATATTGTAAATACAAATTTAAATTATTTTAAGAATATTTACATATTTTTACAGAATAGAAACAAAAATCATAAGAAAAAATATTGCAGTGTGCATGTATTATCATTCCCTTTATTCCCAGTGTGTGTTAAATAAGGCATGATTTATGAAATTTAAAAACACTAATAATTTAATAACACGGTTAAGTGTAATCTTTAGGAGATCTCAAAATGAATATATTTTTCATTCACTGTATGTTGTGATGCCTAAAATTATTGATTTTTTTTGTTGTTTTTTTTCTATTAATTAATATTATATTAAAATGTTTAGTATTAGCTATTTCAATAGGTATTATTTTATTTTTAGACAAAGTAATATAGAATTTTAATATGAGCCATTTATCTGTAACATGGCAATAATTATTGATTTAAATCAATGCTAAATACACTTTTATAGAATTTAAGCTCACCAACTGTTGTAAAGTGCTCAAGCGGTTGCTGTACACAAAACCTGAGATCAGTTCATCCAAATCTTTCTACATTAATTTGTAAAATATCATATTAATTTCATGCAGCTGAGACTGAATAGATTTTTTCAGCATGGTACTCCAGATGTTTTCCATTGGCCTGACAACATGAAGCTCATTGTTTTCCTAAGGGGGGTAAATGGGAGCGTCTATGGTTGTTGAAGAACCTTTTCCTTCCAGGTTTTGTTAGTTTCCTTGAGTATAACTTGTTTTTTGGAGCAAATCTCCTAGAATTTGCCCCTTTCTAGAGTCATTCTTTGACAACGAAACATCACAACTCTCTAAAGGAATCCTATTTTCTCAAGACAAATGTTGACACGAGGTGAATGAAATTCAGCGAACGAGTTTACTTTTAACTTCACCATAAACTCTGTCGGTTTGAAATATTAATACGTTTATTTCAAGTGGGTTTATTATACAGTTTGCGGTGGGAGCAAAATGTGTTTGAAGTTGACAATGAGTATCAAAGGGATTTTGGAACAGCAAGCTTCAGATCTTTTTTTTATAGTTCACGTTTTGTCAGCTGAAGCTGCTTAAATGAAGAGATTTTGTGGAGCATTCAATTTCACTAGCTTTGCATTTATTGCGTATTTCCTGATACACCACTAAAACTTGTGACTGATGTTATTAGAAGCTTTTGTGAATTAGAAATCATGCAGGCTTAGATGTTTCATTATTATTGCTGTTTCTTTTTTGTTGTAAGTAATATCCTGAACCCTCCAAATAGCAAACAGATGATTTTTCTCTTGTTTTCAATAAATAATGCCCTGTGTTTTCCATAATATTTCATATTACTCATCAAGTATTTAATGTGTAAATCATCCCTTGATTCTTTATTACTTAAAAGTTGTAGCTCATATTTGGCTTTCAGGCTTGCTATGACATTAATAAGTGACAAAAAGCCCAGTCATGAGCTGACATCAAAGCGCATGATTATTCATTCCCACACTTCCTATGTTTTTTTTTGTTGTCTGTAATATTAAGATGTGTGAGCTGCTAAATCCTCAGCAGACCATTAAAGGGTCACAGCTTTTGCAGTTACATAACAGCTGAATATTCTTCCAAATGATGCCTGTGATCTATATAACCATCCATTACCATAATACAGGGCATCAGAATGCAGGTGGTCCCTCCGGCACGGGCTTATGAGATGGCATCTCCTCTCCTGATTCTATAATTAATGGGAAGAGATTTATTCAGGCTCTGCTTGCAGTATGGGCTATGGGGAAGGTCGTTCCTCACCTTGCTTTGAAAACAAATGGAGTGTATTGTGAACTTGCCGTGCACTGCAACGTCTCCACACAGCTCTGCGGTAAAACAAGACCGCATTAATGTCTCGCCGCATCCTCGCTGAATTTATACTTCAACCTTGACGTCTCAGAGCTCATTCGCTTGCGCGGATCAGCTCTTAGTCACTTGCGACTGGATCTCTGAGTTGGCACTTTCTGTCTCATACTTCAGCTACTGCAGCCTCTATTCCACTCATCTCTATTTAACACAGCAGCCGCTTACTCAGGGTTGGCTCTATAAACCTGCCATGTCTGTCGCTCGTTGCATGGAATGGTTTACAGCAGAGGATGCATGGGAATTGCTTAAACACAACAACAAATGCGCAAACGCACCCATATCAAAATTCTGATACTGATAAGCTGATATGTTGATTTTCATGTTTGATAAAGTACTGTATATACTGTATAGAAGATATAAAACTTTTGTATTATTTTTTTCTATGAAGTAAATGAAAAATAATACTAAAATCAGTCATTTAAATGCTACAAGTGAATTTAGGCATCAAAGTATGGAAGATGGATGCTTATATTGAGATTTGCATTTGACATTGTGATTAATTTATTATTTATTTTAAAAGATTATATTTAAATGAGTGTTAGATGATGGCAATTGTAATCTAAATAAAAACACTATAACTCGAACCCATTCAAACCCAATAATAATAATAATTACTATTATTATTAATATTATTATTGATCTTTATTCATGAAATGGACTAATTTTGGACCTATTCCCTAAGAATTTTTGGCTGGGATAGTCGCCAGACTCGCCACCCTTAAAATCTGTTCACCCCACAGTTATAGTAAAGCAACACACACACACATACACACACAGAAAAAAACATGACATGCAGCAGCACAGATAGAGGGTGATGGATTGCCCAGCGGTCTCCTCCTCACCTCATCCTCCTCTCTTTTACTCCTCAGCATACTCTCGAAATTTCATCCGCCCATTTGTAACTCGGGAGAGCCTGTGTGGGAAAACGTGCCTGTGAACCGGCCCACTTTCACAGCAGGTTTTTGTAGAGCCAGAACGGTGCATTTGCAGCTGTTCAGGATGACGTGGAGCTTTGACCAGTCTCGTTAATGAGATCCAGAGCGCTCAGCGGGTTGCTGCTGTCCGAGAGCCAGATGTGTAGGAGATAATGTAACTTAATGGGCCGCTCAAGAGAAGCATGATGAGAACACGCTGTCTGAATCAGTCACACTGATGAAGCATGGCACGGCAGGGCCAGAGTCTTTCCGCTGAGAACCTCCATGAATTACCTTTGACTTCACGAGGTCAGGCCTGACACTCTTCTCTGACCCTTTAAACCTAGTTATGTGTGCTTGAAAAATCAGGAAATGCGTTATCGATTGTGTCAACCATATGCAATGATAAACCACTTTTACCAAAAAATTACCAACAAAATGACCCGAAAAAAAATTATGACAGTCAAATTAGGATCCTGTTATGTAGGAAAGTTGTCAGGGTGTGTAATGAATGTGCTTTAGCAAAAGAAGTGCAGGGCAGGAGCGGAGTGAACTCTTAGATCAAGGTAATTGGATGAAGCAGCAATGTGTCATTTCCTTTTGAATCTCCTTTTCAATTTGTCCAGTCAATTTGTCTTTTAACCTGTGACAAAACTAACAGCAGAACTGAAACCAAGGATAAATTAGATTTCAGCTTCTCTTTTGCAGCATACTGTATTTCCTCTCGCAGACTAAAATAATGAGCAAATGTCCTTGTCCGACTCCTTTGGCCAGTAACCAGATTTTTAATGAATTACTCAGTTTTGATTAATTTTTTTTGTGAATGTTCATACCACTTAGGACAGTTCATGAGATGTATGTATGCATGTATGTAGTCTGTTACGGTTTCAAAATTACATGACAAAAATTGTAGTTAGTAACGTAATCTATTAGCACATTATTAACTCATTTATCACATTGATTTACATAGGATAATCTTGTACCATATTGATATAAAAATTTATGGAAGAATATTCAGGACTTTTTTCAAAAGGAATTGCAAGTTGTATTTTCAATTGCGCTTTCCATATGTGAACGTATAAATTGTGACATTGACAAAGTATAGTCCCGCCCCTGATATTGATTGACAGGTTTCCGTGTTGACATCGGAAATTCAAATGCAAAAGAAATTGCGATTCCATTTGAGTTTTGGCAGGTTACATGCGCGACACAGAGAGAGTGAAAAATCAGATGTGGTAATTAATATTGCTATTTAAATATGACACTCATAACTCGTAAGACATGGGAAATACAGTTGCAAATGGACTTTGCTTTTTCATTTGAAATTTGGCAGTCACTGTGCATTTGCGAAAGCGTAAACACAAACAGAAATACAAGATCTGCAACTGCGTTTGGATTATGTCACAATTTACGTGTCCACATGTGGAAAACGCAATTGAAAATACAATTTGCAATTCCTTTTGAAAATTGCCCTGAATATTCTTCCATACAATTTGTTGTTAGTAACAACATGAAGTGCATTAAACATCATTTTACATCAAGGTTTCCCACACTGTGGCATGTGAAGAAACTGCAGGGGGTTCGTGAGTTTAATGACAAGCTAATAATTAACTAAATCATAAAAATTTAAAATTTAAATAAATCTTTTTAAAATGGCAAGCGCCAACAATCTAAATAAAACACTATATTAAAACAATATTATACATGTTTACCTGCTTGTCATGTGACCATGCGAATAATATGTAATCAATAAAAACGTAATTGTAGTCTGATTAGGGGTATTTTAAAATGTAATCTAATTACAAGTACTTTTTTTGGATTACATGATAATTACATACTCCAGATTACATGTAATCAGTTATTACACAGCACTACATATAAATAAATGGGGAATAAAGAGCTGTTACATAAATACATAAATAACTCTACATAAATAACTCTAAAATCTAAATGAGATTGTGATGAACTGTCTCATCCTATAAAATAGAATTGCTTGGTTGTTGTTTTTGTTAGAGGAATTACCACTACTGTTTGAATGACTTAAATCCACCCATTTGTTTAGTACAGGAAAACAATCAAAGTCTTGTAATGAACCGGGGCTCCAAGGCCTCCCTTTGTTTGCCCAGTGCCTCTGTGTCACTCTGTACCTGGAACTTGAATTATGTTCAGCCAGAGGCTAAAGGAGAGGAAGCCGTCTGGCCCCTGCGCACACATGTAGTTGTGTTTACCGCATGTGCACACAAGCTTGCAGAAGGCACCGCCTCCAACTGTTCTTCTGTGGCTCATTTCATTTTGTTGAGATTTAGGTGGAGAGGTGTGAGTTATTCCACTTTTTGTCGAGCCCAGGGGATTTTATCCCACCTGCCATAGATGTGACCTTGACCATGTAATGCATTTGCTATACCATTCCTCCACTATCTGCTTCTCGTCCTCACCCTGATCTTCAATGTTTTATTTTCCACAGGGATTGGAATTATTCATTCTGTCACCGGACTTGAGACAGTAGTTTTTTTTTTTTTTTGGATGAATCCAAGCGAGCTGTAATCAAATTGAAAGAATGTGTTCATGACACAAAGTGTGAAGCAATCTCGTGGTTAATGGAATATTGCAATAGCACAACAATCACAAATATGCAATGGAAAAAAAGATTGTGTGAAGAGGAGAAAAACGAAGATCTCTGCAGTTACCAGTGAGATTTGTATTTCAGTAAATATATGGTGATGGAGAAAGTGAATGCTGAGGTTTCTTTTATTTGAATATGAACCGGCTGGAGCATATCAAGGGTGTGTGAACAGGCAAAGCAAATTTCCCACAAATGCCAAGTAATGAGACATCCTGGGTAACATGGGCTGGGCTTCAGATATTAACATGAGCTATACAGGTTATTCCAATCTCTCTCGGTCAAGAGAGCGCAGCTACCTGGAATACTTTATTCAAACAAGAAACTTTTAATAAACATGTTTGAAATAGGTTTTTTTAGGCTAGTTTTTTTTTTTTTTTTGTCACAGTGTCTTTATTGCATATTCAGTGTATTTAACTGAAATGGCATATATACATTTAATCAACAAAAATACAATTTTAGTTCATTATATAGAAGATGGAATATATTAAAATAATGTTTAAAAATGCAACATACTTAAATATTGTTGACAGTAACACTTTTGTATAGGGACCAATTCTCACTATTAACTAGTTGCTTATTAGCATGCCTATTATTAACATATTGGCTGTTTATTAGCACTTATAAAGCACATACAGGTCATCTGAATAAATTAGAATGTCGTGGAAAAGTTCATTTATTTCAGTAATTCAACACAAATTGTGAAACTCGTGTATTAAATAAATTCAGTGCACACAGACTGAAGTAGTTTAAGTCTTTGGTTCTTTTAATTGTGATGATTTAGGCTCACATTTAACAAAAACCCACCAATTCACTATCTCAACAAATTAGAATACTTTATAAGACCAATAAAAAAAACATTTTTAGTGAATTGTTGGCCTTCTGGAAAGTATGTTCATTTACTGTATATGTACTCAATACTTGGTAGGGGCTCCTTTTGCTTTAATTACTGCCTCAATTCGGCATGGCATGGAGGTGATCAGTTTGTGGCACTGCTGAGGTGGTATGGAAGCCCAGGTTTCTTTGACAGTGGCCTTTAGCTCATCTGCATTTTTTGGTCTCTTGTTTCTCATTTTCCTCTTGACAATAGCCCATAGATTCTCTATGGGGTTTAGGTCTGGCGAGTTTGCTGGCCAGTCAAGCACACCAACACCATGGTCATTTAACCAACTTTTGGTGCTTTTGGCAGTGTGGGGAGGTGCCAAATCTTACTGGAAAATTAGATCAGCATCTTTAAAAAGCTGGTCAGCAGAAGGAAGCATGAAGTGCTCCAAAATTTCTTGGTAAACGGGTGCAGTGATGTTGGTTTTCAAACAACACAATGACATTGCACCCCAAATCATCACAGACTGTGGAAACTTAACACTTGACTTCATGCAACTTGGGCTATGAGCTTCTCTACCCTTCCTCCAGACTCTAGTACCTTGGTTTCCAAATGAAATACAAAACTTGCTCTCATCTGAAAAGAGGACTTTGGACCACTGGGCAACAGTCCAGTTCTTCTCCTTAGCCCATGTAAGACGCCTCTGACGTTGTCTGTGGTTCAGGGGTGGCTTAACAAGAGGAATACGACAACTGTAGCCAAATTCCTTGACACGTCTATGTGTGGTGGCTCTTGATGCCTTGACCCCAGCCTCAGTCCATTCCTTGTGAAGTTCACCCAAATTCTTGAATCGATTTTGCTTGACAATCCTCATAAGGCTGCGGTTCTCTCGGTTGGTTGTGCATCTTTTTCTTCCACACTTTTTCCTTCCACTCAACTTTCTGTTAACATGCTTGGATACAGCACTCTGTGAACAGCCAGCTTCTTTGGCAATGAATGTTTGTGGCTTAGTCTCCTTGTGAAGGGTGTCAATGATTGTCTTCTGGACAGCTGTCAGATCAGCAGTCTTCCCCATGATTGTGTAGCCTAGTGAACCAAACTGAGAGACCATTTTGAAGGCTCAGGAAACCTTTGCAGGTGTTTTGAGTTGATTAGCTGATTGGCATGTCACCATATTCTAATTTGTTGAGATTGGTGAGTTTTTGTTAAATATGAGCCTAAATCATCTCAATTAAAAGAACCAAAGACTTAAACTACTTCAGTCTGTGTGCATTGAATGTATTTAATACACGATTTTCACAATTTGAGTTGAATTACTGAAATAAATTAACTTTTCCACGACATTCTAATTTGAGATGCACCTGTATTCTACATGACCATATTCTACATCCCTAATCCTACACAATACCTAAATTTAACAACTACCTTACTAACTATTAATAAGCAGCAAATTAGGAGTTTATTGTGGCAAAAGTCATAGTTAATGGTTTGTTAATAGCGAGAATTGGACCTTAAAATAAAGTATGACACTGTTGAAAAAATATTACTGGAAAAAAAAAACCTTTTTTTCCCCTCTTGAGCTTTATAAGGTCTTGCTGACATTCATTTGCCATGATGTTACATACATCTGGAGCACTTGATTGGCCCTAAGAGTATTTTCTCTTCAAAGTACCTCATAGAAAGTATATATTTTAGTCAATAGCCCATAGAAAAGTAAATGACCATGTTCCATCAAAGAAAGTCTGATATAATATAGACATCGTCATACTATTCTGAGGGTCCCATTCATTCACAGCTATCAGTTCTGGCCTTATTTCATTATTACATGAGGACACATTGCAGAGGCATAATTGACCTGTGTTATCGGTTTACGTAAGCCCTCCATCTCAAGAGCGCAGTGTGCCGCAGCTTGACACTGCCTTTGCTGCGCCGCATATGTCTCTGCAGGCTCACTGGGGTATCTCAGCCTCTTTACAGGTATCTTTCTTCTATTACAAGGCTTTCAGCACAGACCCACCTCAGCAGACATAAGTTAATTAAGTGTATCGTTTCTCTGGCAGTCTCAGGCCTCTGGAGTTTCGTTCGCTCAAGCCTTGATTTATGCCGAGCTTCAAGGACGGTGTTATGCACTGCAGCATGCTGCTGCTTCTGAAGCCCAGCCTAAAGCCTCGCCTCAGCATCGCAAACTGTGCAAGGAGATGCAAAGTGCTTTTGCATTCCTCTGTTCTAAATGTCAGAGTTAGAGCTGGTTTGTAGCAGTCCATTTGACTCTGTTCACAGCGAGAGGCATAGCTTGATGCATCATCTTCTTTTGGAACTATTTTAATTGACAGAGAAAATTTAGATACTAGCTAAATTATGTTTGAAGTGCAAGTTGCTTTATGTTATCTTATATAAACTGTTAACAGCAATATCATATGCAATTGGGTCATTGTACTGAAAATCAACTCAGCTGTGATGACCTCTATGCAGTTATTGTGAATGGGGAGTTGTAAGCTTCGAAAGCACCATGAAATATAATAAGTGATCTCTGTCTCTTCTTTGGATGAAGAGTCATACATTTAGTAAGTGGTTATTCACTAATAATTTTACACTATAATGTTATTGAATTGTTAAATTCTAGTTGAGCTGTTGCTTTAAGAGCACATTTGAAGAAATGTAAATGCTGAGGCAGCTCATCATTAGAAGGCCTGTCGGTCTTGAACACAAGCCCACTTGGAGAAGCTTGTAAACATGCCCCAGATGGTCTCCAGAGAAAGGGGAGCAGCTCGGCATTGTGTCTCCTGCTGTTTGACATCATGACCTGACAGCAGAGGTCAAAGGATCACTCGTATTGCAGCGTTGTCGTCATGCCCCCCTCAAGTGCAGTCTTACAAAATCACATTCAGATCGTCGTCTGCTCTCGTCTGGTAGGCTCTGAGGAATCTGGAATGCTTTTGAGGAGGAAGTGGTTGCACTGCTGGGAACTCGAGGCACGGAATGACGGTAAAGTGTGGCTGGAGAGGCGAGGGCTTGCGTGAGGTTACAACGGCTTGTTAAAGTTATGCGATTCTGTGGGTCAAATGTTTTTGAGCGAGAGTGTTTCTGATTGTTTGAGGGTTTACTTTGGAGCAGTTTCCCTCTTTTAAAACCACGGTAATGAAGTTATGGCAGCACAAGGAGGGGACGGCTCGTGCTTCGGTAAACCATTTTGGTATGGCTGAGCCCCTGATCCCTTAGATGATTATATGCTTCATACATATCTGCCAGAGAGTGAAATATAATATGTATCTTAATGCTTCCAAGGTAAACCAGGTTAATAGCTCTTGATAGCCAACTTATTTGAAAATACAGCTGAAATGGTTGAAGATTATTTACATATAATGAATAGATTAAATTAGACTCCTAAATTAAAATAAATAAAACTTTATTTTTATTTTTAATACATTTATTGAATTTTTTTTTTTTTTTTTTTTTTTAATTTTTTTTTTTTTTTTTTTTTTTACTTTTTGATTCCATACACATCCAAATATAATGATTTTCTTACTAGGAGGGTACCTTACGAGAGACCTTTATATAAAGATAGCTACATATAATCATGTACACTACCATTCACCAGTTTAGGGTTTGCATGATTTTTTAAAATGTTTTTTTTTTATATATATGTTTTATGTTTTTGAAAGAAGTCTCTGATGATCTCCAAGGCTGCCTTTATTAATATTGTGAAATATTTTTTATTAATAATTCAGAATTTTTTTTCAGTATTCTTTGATGACAGTTCAAAGGAACAGCATTTATTTGAAACATTAATGAACATTTGTAACATTATACATTATATGTTACTTGATCAATTTAATGTGTCTTTGCTGAACAAATTAATTTATTCAGAAAAAAAATCATATTGACCCCAAACTTTTGAACAGTAGTGTAAATAATTTATTCTTTGAAAACTAATTTTTAAAAAATCCAATAAATGAGTAAAAGATTATCTGAAAATATTTTAATTAAAAATTTAACCCTATATTTCACTAGACTTGCAGCTCTAAGTTGTACAACTTTGGTTTTATCATATTAATCTTGCTTCCCTTTTTGATTTAATGTTATGTATCCCTCACCCGTGGTAAAATCGCTGTCCTCTTGTGTGTTATTTCTTTTATTCTAAGTACATATTTTTATTTGATATTGAGGTCTTGCACAAGACGTTCTCAATGTTGCGATTCTTCCAGTCGAAGAGGATCAGTCAGCATAGTAAAAAAGGCTCTTTGAAATGTCTGTTTATGCTTTCCCAGCAGTTTATTATTAACCATCTGCATGGGCTGGAGTTAGATCCGAAACTGAGCTGCAAACTCTGAAGGACTGTTTCTCACACTGGCAGGGTCCTCGCTGCACATAGTTCAAGGCCCTTGAGGCGTGCTACCATTCTATTGTTTGTGTTATTTTTAGCCGAGCCACATCAAGCTGAACTTTGAGGGCTATGCTGGCTGGCCAGCGCTCATTAGAGCACAAAGACCGCGAAGTGAACTTCCATCAACGATAGGCCTTTTCCTATGTGGCTTTGAGGATGCGTTATGTAGTCAGGGTTGTGCTTTTGTGAACGTCGTCGCAGACTGTTCCCACTCCACCCTGTGTGTGAAGGGATAGTGTTTCTTCCCATTCAGGCCTGGCCTGAAAAAGCGAACCCGTTTCCATACACTTGCTTTATGTCGGCCGAGAGAGAGAGGGACTGATCTTTTATTTGTATGCGGGCGCTCCAGTCCTCTGATTACATTTTCCCCAGGCGTAGACTGAGTTATATGAAATTTGTCTCAGCAGGTGAGCGACGGGAGACAAACATTCAATAAGGCTTTGTCACTCACATTGTGAGTCCTCAGTCGAAAGAGAGTGTCTCTGGCCTCATGAGAATCGAGGGATACAAAGAATATGCAAAAATGCTTTTTTTTAGGAAGGGAAAGTATTGTTATGGCATAATGTGACATGACTAATATGGAGGCATTTGTGATTATTTAGTTAGAGAGAAACAGGGAAATTTTTAGGGGATTTAAAACACATACAGTCATCGTGAAATCAGAATTGATGCTGTTTACATAATGCACATTCATGATCTTATTGTGCATGTTATTCCAAATAAAAAAGTTTTGGGTACTTTCTTCAAAATGCATTTTTTGCTGTTGACTTATTGTATGTTAACCTGTAGCTAAATAGCTATTTAGACATTTATTTTGGCAAACACGCATTCACCTGAGTTTGTTCTGGTTTGTAATGCTCTTTCAGCATTTAATCAGTTCCTAGTGGATAAAGTCCTGTCCTCCTTTTTTTTTTTTTTTTTTTTTTTTTTTTTTTTTTTTTTTTTAAATTAATTAATATCCTTTTTCACTCCTGGATGCATCAATAGGTTGTAAATATAAATAGGTCTTCATGCTACTCCGCTGCTTTTCTTTGTGCATTCTCTATGGGAACCTATCTCTGTAAACATGATAAATTAGATAGGAATAGTGTGATGCACAGACTGAGGTCTAGCATTTATTTTGAATGAGAGCAAGAGAGAATTGGAGTATATTTGGTAAGTTTTTACTTTGTGTGGAGCTCTGTAGGTGTGACACATACTGAAGTCTGCATTATTTATAGGGTTCCTTCGCAGTGTTTACTGCTCCCTGCATACTAAGCAGGAGATATTTTTCTTCACTTGATAAAATGTGTTAAATATAATGCGCTTTAACCTCACCAAACAGACGTCACAAGTTGTGCAGATGGATGTTTAAAATATGACAACACAATATAGGTAATATATGGTAAACTGCCTTACTTTCTATACACTACTGTTCAAAATGTTGTGTTAGGTAAGAGTTTAAAAATGTTTTTAAAAAAATCTTATTCTCACCAAGGCTGCACTATTTGATCAAATAAATAAATAATAAGAATAAAAATAAATTGCTATTTTCTGTTTTAATAAATTTTAAAATATAATTGATTCCTGTGATGCAAATCTGAATTTTCAGCATCGTTACTCCAGTCTTTAGTGCCACATAATCCTTCAGAAAAAAAAACAGTTGTGCAGCTTAATATTATTGTGAAAACCAAGATACTTTTTCTCATGATTCTTTGATGAGAGTTCAAAAGAACTACATTCATTTTAAATAGAATTCTTCTGTAACATTATACATGTCTTTTAGTGCAACTTTTGATCTATTTACTTTGTCTATGCTGAGTAAAAGCATTAATACCTTTATTAAAATCTTACTAACTTAGTTATTTATTTGCACAAAGTATGTTTAATGCAATTTTAATATTGTACAAATATATAAATTAATGAATTTAATAATTCTGTTAATGCCCATATAATTAGTGGTTATTGCATGTTGTGATGCTTAATATGGAAATATGTAATTTGGTTGATTTATAGAATATACATATGTAGCCTATGTATGTACAGTCAAACCAAAATTTATTCAGACACCTTCAACATTTCTCACATATCACAGTTTATTCACTTTAGTTTAGTAAATGGTAATAAAACATGACAAGAACTCCGAGTTAAACTGTGTCAGAACAAATTCATCTTGATAATGCCATCCTTCTGTTAGACTGTCTCACAAATGAATTAGGTTGAATAGCTGTCAGCTGTTAAATTTAAGTACACAATTAGATAATACCAATTTAGGTCAACCAATTACCAAGCAATGCTTAATTTTGTTCAGTCTGTGGTGTAAAAAGGTCACATTAGCAATTAAAGAAAAAACACTTAAGCAAAACATGGTCCCGTCAAAGTGTCTGATTAATTTTTGGTTTTACTGTATATGTATGTGGTCATGATAAGTGCTTCTCATGCATAACCTTGAATAATTGCATAGCTTCATTAAACTGAATAGTGGATAACTTTCCATGTCCACTTCCAGTGGAGGGATGTTTTGATGTGCTTCCTGTGATTTTGGAATCTCTCTTAAGATGTCCGAACACCCAGTGAGTCCACTTCACTTGGCACTTCACCGGCCGCTTGGAACGGTCCCACTGCAGAGGTGAAAGGGGCAGCCATCTTGGCTCGGAATTAAGCTGCTTTTCAATGTCTGAATGGCTATTGAGGGCCAATGGGAGAGCGATTCCATTTCCAAACGTTTTGTAATATCACCTCAGACAATAGTATGTAGACGTCCACCATGACACCCGTCTCGTACCACCAGCTATCAGCCTCAAACACATTCCCAGACGTGCTGGCTGAGACAAAGATGGTGTAATGTCTTGAATAATTTAAAGCTTTTCTGTAACTGAATAGCGTCTTGACACAAATTAGTTCTAGAAGTTGAAGCTGAAGGCACCCAACATTTCCCAGAATGCCTGGTTAGCTAATTAGCTAAAGTAATTAATGAGTGAGGAGCGTATGGTTGTGGCTCCTGTGGGGTGGTTAACCGTCCTTAAATTCCCAGCCCAACTGCCCTACTACTGCATGGAACGGGCTGAAAGTGAATAGATGTATTGCAGTGAACTTACATTTGGATCAGATTCTGTCATGATCTTATAAATCAGTGTCGTAGCAATCTGGTTTTTGTATGATTTGCTATTCTGAGGAGACGGAGCGTCCCTTTTTTCTGCTTGGCTGTATGGAAGCTTCTCCGCCCCGCCAAATGTTTTTAACTTTCAGCTGCCTTTGTGAGCTCTGTCTAAATACATTTTTTTGACACTCCACATATGTGACGGAATCACAGAGCAATACGTTAGCTTATGGCGCTAAGTCTGGTTGAATGTAGATAGCGTTTTTTAAACATTTACTCTCACTGAAAGTGTTTTCTCCTAAATGGGCTATGCAAAAATTGTCATTTTCTTTCTTTCTTCTTGCTTAAGGCGACCACTCCATGAGACTAATGATATGTGTGTAATAGCTATCATCCATCATGATCTAGTTATGCAAAACAGCAGGGTTTGTTAACAAGTTAATGCTCCTTATGAAGCTCTGGCCATTTCTGTCTTTTGGGCAGCAGGGCTGAGAGAAATATTGAATGTTCATGATATATTCCTAATGATTTAGACAAGGCAACATCTTAATTATTGGGCTGGTTTTAATGTGCTTTTTATGTCGCCACTCAGTTTCCTAAAGACCGTGTTATTGTCTTGGGAGTGTGAGTGCTTTTAATAGTATCAAGTGTTACTTACTTGAATATCAAAATAGTGTTTTTTATTTATTTCTGTTTCAGTTAGATCTGTCAGTTTAAATTAAACAGATTTTTTTTCTCGCTTTGTCAGTCACAAATCTGTGTTTTTCATGTAGTACAATATAAGTAAATATTGCTCTTTATTTTCATATTGATGCATATAATTATTTTTAATGTAATTAAATATTTAAACATTTCTATTTAGCTTTTAATTTATTTTTATTCCAGTTTGTTTTAGTAATTTTAATACTCAGCAAGGCAGCACCTTTCATCTTATATCTATATTTTAATTTATTTCAGCTTTAGTTCAATTAACAAAAACATTTTTCAATAGTTTTAGTTAACATGAACAGCACTGCATTTGGCATCACTAAATCTTGTTATACTGGTTTCAGTCAGCGTCTATGAATCTGCGCTCCCCTGTGTAAATCCATGTTCACACAAGGCCAGGTGTTGCAGAAATTTTGAACAGGAAAGCTCAAAGGTTCTCTGTACTATGTATAATTTCTAATCATCAACAGTACTATATTCAAAAAACATCATTTAATTAAAATAATTTGTAATAATTCAGAATTTCATTAACACCGCTGCGTCTAAAAGGTCAGCCAGGCTTAAAAAGTTTTCAAGCCTTCTGTTTGAAAGTGCTGACTGCTGGATTTCACTTCTTCCTTTGGCAGTTTGGCAGTGAATGAATTCAATGGCCTTCTGAGAGAAATATCCATTATGGAAGAAGTAAAAAGAGGCATTACATATCCCAGTCTGTTTTCTGCCAGTAGTGCAGCTGCTGCTTGTGTGAAATCAAGTAAATGACATTCATGCTCGATGTGGTATCAAGTATCAAGTGGAACGGTGGTTGTAAACACTCCAATGAGGATCTGTGGATGTCTGTGTTATCTGTTGAGTGGTTGAGTCACTGTTTGTTCAGTTAATAATGCTGTTGTATCCTTTCCCGAATCGAGGCGCAAACGAGTGCAGATTTAATGTTTTATGCTAATAGTTTAGGGGTTTACGATAACCTTTAAACACTATTCTTGGAGGAAAAACACCTGTAAGGCTATTGCATTTTCTTTTCACTAAAGCTAGTATCTGTTCCTTTTTTGATGTTATGCGAGGTTCTTGATGTTTTTGATGTCTGATAGCTCTTAGCGTTCATCTCAAGGCTTAACTCGTGATTCTCACCCAACTCCCTCAGCTCTTCTCATCTTAATCACGCATTTCTGCATCTTTCCAGATGCCTGAGATTAGTTTGTGACAATTCAGGCTGATTCTTACTTATAAAAATGTGATGTAATACCCTGGAGCTTCTTTGTATCAGCAAATATAGGCGTATCTCTATGGAGCTTTGACATTTTATAGGCTTCAGTACCATGGGCGGTGTAGCCTAGTGGTTAAAGATCTGTATTTGGGTAATTTGCCTCTTATTCGAGCTCGAAATCACTCAATCAGTGACAAGTCAACTCTGCTGTTGCATCTGTTCCAATTTACATCAAGTCAGAAGTGAATACAGCTTGAGATACAAAGACAATTTTGATCTCTAATAGGGTGAGGCAGTGATTTTTCTTTACTCCATCCGTGAAATACATGACGTCCCATCGATTTCTGAGAAAGTCCTTCTCTTTTCTTGTGTAATGACAGCTTTGATGGCAGGTTCAAGATGGTGCTTCATGCTGACACTCAGGTAATGTGGAACAAGTGTTTTTTTTGTAGAGCCAGGACAGTTGCAGCTTCATTGGTTGACAGGTCCAGCCTGCCACGGACGGCACGTCCTTCCCTTGACCGACATGAGAGCCGAGGGTGGAGCAGCTCTCTTCTGCTCTGCTTTCATCTAACAAGGCTCTAATGATCAAGAAGACAGCACTGGCTCCAGACGTGATTGAGAGAGATGGATGCTGCAATGGTGAACTCATTGAAGAAACAGAATGAGGTT
>JAFVLL020036071.1:23500-45061 GCA_021397915.2 Tor tambroides | reverse complement strand
GAAGTACCTAGCTGGATGGTGAAATCATGTTGTGGAGTCGCAGTCTTTATTTAAAAAAAAAAAAAAAAAAAAAATAGATCTTCACACTAGGAAAACTTTGGAACCTTGGAACCTTTAAGAGCATCAGCAAAAATATTCGGATAGTGGGACTGACAGTTTTCCTTTATTTATTGGCTCTTTTTTATTGAAGAAAGGCAAACAAAGGCACAAATACAGTTTGTGTTACTATAGTAAATATGTGGATTGAAAAGCCTTTATGTCTGTGCATGGCACAGCTTTCTCCTGTTGTCCTTGTTTACAATGTTTAACATTGTTAAAGCAAAATTTGGGGTTCACATTGAGGTCTGAAACAGAGAATTCTGTGTGAGATTCAAATAGATTGTGCTGTGCGTGACTCTGATTCACACAGCATTGTTCAATTTGGAAAACAAAGCCATATTCCAGTGGCTTGTGCCACACTGTCCATAGGCTGTGCAGATATTAGATTTGTGCTGCATGGTTCAGTTGGGAAACCCAGTTATGTTTTATCTGGCGTTCAGTGTTTCCCATACTCGACTGAAAATTGCAGCGCATAGACAAAGACCTCGGCCAGTACGACTGCAGACAAAATTTAGCCACACTGACAGAAAAAATCCATTTGCATGTGGCATTTTTGAGGTCAGAGGTCAAAAACTACCACAGACAGCCACACACACTGTCTGTTGCCTGAATTTGGAATAGTATACTATTCATACTATTTCTACTGTATTTTCTCCTTCTCTCCTCATATAGTTCAGCACTGAATTATGGGAGTTATGCTAAACGTTCAGTGGACTCTTGGAGATTATTCCTTGACCAGGAAAACCTTTTCCAAGATGAGTAAATGCAGTGTTATATAACACTGCATTTAAATGATTGCAAAATACATCAGGATTGTGTGTGCTCTCAAGGGTGTGTGGTGAAGCTGGAGAGATTTTAAGGCTGAAAAGAATTGCATTTCTTTACATAAGCTACAAGACTCATTTACACAACATGAACAATTGTGTTGAATAAGACGAGAGAACTAGATTAATGTGTCTTCATCAAAAGCTAATCAGAGACTGTTACAAACTAGAAACAATCCTTTGAGGTAACACTTTTTACAAGTTCACAACATGCTCACAAGACTGTACCTGAGTTGTGACTATAAATGTGTCAATATTAAAAATGTGTGAAAATAATTTCAGTGTTGTAAGACATGTGCACGCCAGTGTTTTCTGAACACATTAATAAACACAGCGCAAGCTGTGATGTCTGATTCACAAACAAATGGCTCTTTTATGAATCAGTTCAGATTTACTTAGATTAGTGTAAAAAAAAAAAATTACAAAACTCGTTAGTGGTTTGAATCACACTCACTCAGTCAGCGAATTGTTTAAAACCATTACTGAATTTACAACTGACTCCCTCACAGAACCACAAATCACTTTTCAGTATTTCTGATTCTAAATGAATATTACTATAATGTATGATTTGGGTTTAATTTTTGTAGTCTACACTACCACTTAAAAATTTGGGGTCAGTAAGATTGTTTTTTGTGTATTTGCTCACCAAGGCTGCATTTATTTTATGAAAAATACAGCAAAAAATGAAATATTGTGGAATATACTTACAAATTAAAATAACACACGCTGTTTTTTACACCCTGTGAATTTTAGGCAGCCAATACTCCAGTCTTCAGTGTCACATGGTCCTTCAGAAATCATTCTAATATGCTAATTTGGTGCTCAAGACCCATTTATTTTATTATCAACGTTGAAAACAGTTGCTTAATATTTTGGTGGATAGTTTCATAGTTTCATTTCATTTCATAGTTTTTTTCCCCTCAGGATTCTTTGATGAATAGAAAAAAAAAAAAGAACAATTTATTTGAAACATAAATCTCTGACTGTCACTTCTGATACATTTAGGCCCGGTTTCACAGACAGGGCTTAGACTAAACCAGGATTAAGCCATAGTTAAATTAGGACATTTAAGTAATTTTTATAAACATGCTTAGAAAAAAAACATTACTGGTGTGCATCTTGAGACAAAACAAAGGCTCTGATATGTTTTAAGATCAGTCAGTGCAAGTTTCTTTCATTTGAAACAGCTAAGACTTACATTTTAGTCTGGGACTAGGCTTAAGCCTTGTCTGTGAAACCGGGGGTATATGTGTCCTTGTTGAATAAAAGCATTAATTCAAAAAAAATAAATTACTGACCCAAAATGTTTGAAAAGTAATGTATATATGTGACCCTGGACCACAAAAGCAGTCTTAAGTCGCTGGGGTATATTTGTAGCAATAGCCAAAAATACATTGTATGGGTCAAAATTATCCATTTTTCTTTTATGCCAAAAATCATTTGGATATTAAGTAAAGATCATGTTCCATGAAGATATTTTGTAAACTTCTTACCATAACTATATCAAAAATTCATTTTTGATTAGTGATATGCATTGCTAAGAACTTCATTTGGACAACTTTAAACTTTAAAAATATTTTGATTTTTTTGCACCCTCAGATTCCAGATTTTCAAATAGTTGTATCTCAGCCAAATATTGTCCTATCCTAACAAACCATACATCAATGGAAAGCTTATTTCGAAAAATTGACCCTTATGACTGGTTTTGTGGCAGAAGCTATGCAAATACTAAAGCACTTCAAAGCAACCACCTTTACTGATAAATTCTGAGCTCTGTCCACCAAAAAAAATCACTAGTGTAACTGTAGGAGCCCAAGGCACCCATATATTTTTTGTCTGAAGCCCTGTAACTATAAAAGTGGTCATCTTAAGGCAGAACAGTTCCTTAATGAAATAAGACCGTTTATTTTGCTTATAGTGCTGTACGCCACATAGAACTGACGCTGAACAGCTCTAGTTCTTCGACAGTAGATTGGAGTGGATCTTAGTCACAGAAACAGTTGGACTGAAGGTCATTTGGCTTAAAGTGTGTCTTAGTGGTCACCTTGAATACCTGAAAGCAAACCATAGCTAATGGCATCATGGAGAGCTGATATTTAGTCTGTGATTTGAGTCCCTGTGTTCTTGACTGTATTAAATGAATGTGAATTGTGTAGACAGCCTGTGTCTGCCTCCCAAATCTCTGCCACTGTGTAAGCTGTATCATTTAATCCGTACGTATGTGACTGCACAGCTGTGACAGCTGGCTTTATGAGGTCATATGACAGAGCCATCTGTACTCAAATGTACCAGCTCTTACACTCATACACACACTTGACCTCATACCCTTGATTTGCCAGATAGACGCTCTAATTGCACTCAAACTGGATGTGCAATCAACAGGACGTGTTCTATATGGTCTCCATAGTGACTCTATGACAGTGGTGGTCAAATAGTAGGATGGAAAGAAACAGGCAGAGAAAGAGAGAAGTGTTCTGAAACCCGATAGTCAATGGGAGAGGAACTCTAGGGTTCTTGAAATATGATAGGCCAAGGCAGAGAAGGACTTTAATGCAATGTGGTTGTTGCTGTCCATCTCTAACCACTGACAGGTGCACTGGGAGTGTTTCCTCATACAGTTTCCGTACAATGTCACGTGGTCCATCCGGCACACACACCTATGAGCCCTATGAAAGGTACTACCAAAACAAAGACAGGACATATGATACTCTGTCAAAAAACAATCCTAATTTACATATATAAAGTTGTAGACTCAACCCTCTATGGACACCTTGGCAATTGAATCGCCATTGGCTAGTAAATTTTTTAGTTTACTCGCCAGACTGATTAACTAGGCCTATATATATATATATATATATATATATATATGCTCTGTAATATACTGTATATATACTGTATATGTTTGTAAAATGGTACAGCTTTTTAAATATCTGAAAGTACACTCTTAACATCAGTCAGTCAAGCATTATAATATGACATTATGATAATTAGAATTTAATTAGAATTAAAATTTAGTAACCATGTATGAATGCATAGACATTTTAACTGAATAACTGAATTTAGGACTGGTGGTGGTGCTTATTTTTGGTTATTCAGTGTTTCTGTTAAAAATTTTTGGAAAAAAACTAACAATAATACTGATAACACAATAATAATAATCATAATCATAATAATAATAATAATAATAATACGAATTCTGCTCAAAAGAACAGTATAAAACGCACTAAGGATTAACGAGCTGCTGGATTTATGAATATTAATCAGGTTGTTTGCGTTCACTCGAACTGATTTGCTGAAATCAAAACAGAGACGATAATAGGAGAGCGCCAGCCAATGAGATTGCCGTTTGCGCATTAGTTCCGCCCACTACCGGAAAACCCGGCAGTTCTTAAAAGCTGAAAAAATCCAAAGGAACTCCGTTATTTTGACAGGAAAATACAACAAAGAATATCGTTTACATGTAGCGCGTCAATTCTGCATGTATTTAAGACTCTCTCTTGCTCTCTCTGCTCTCACCAAAGCGACGGCGAGTAGTGCGCCTAGAGTTCACGGTACGTCAAACACAGGTGCGCTGCGCATCCATTGAGATGAACTGAGAAACAGCACAGATCGCTTGACGGAGAGCAAAACTCTGAAGCGCTCAGTCAGTGTTCCGCGAGTGAATATATCTGTGCTAAACTACTTAGCCTCCAACTCACACACTGGCGAGTAAAATTTGAGAATTTATTAGCCATTGGCTAATATTAAACATCATTTAGTCGCCCAGAGTGAAATTTAGTCGCATATGCGAGTGTTTTACTTGCATTGTAGAGGGTTGAGATTGATATATGGTTAGGCCAATCGATTTTTTTTTTTTTTTACAAATTATTTATAAATTATGAAAAAAAAAAAAAAAATTAGATACCAAATCAAAGTAACATATACAACCAAAAAAAAATTTAATGATATCATAGAGAGGAACACACTAATGACCCTCATGATTGCTTGTAAAGGTAAATAATAATAAAAAAGTACATAGATAAGTGCAGGTTGTAAAATGTCATCTGATACAACCCCCGCAAAAAACATTTGAATTAATTATCCATGATGATAATAATAATAATAATAATGATTTGCAATAGATAGATAGATAAAATGTTTACAAAAACAATAAAATATAAATAATTAAAAATAATATTTCAATTTACTTTTATTATGTTTTACTTTTTGGTTAACTGCATGACATTATATTCATTCAATTAAAAAAAAAATTAGTTGGAAAGGGTAAAAAAAAATAGCAAAACCATATGAAACCATATGCAAAGATTACATTTGCTTGGAAAATGCATTTTAAACTTACATTTTCTTTACCTTAAATTTTATTTTCTTTACCTTTGACATTCTTATTTGTGTCACTGATCGTTGTTTTGTAAATTTCGTGAAATAATTTTTGTGAAATATTGGGTAAAAAGACTGTTTGCTTGATTTCAGCTATTTTTTGTTTCCTGTTTCATCATTATTATCATGTAACCTAAATATCAATATTATATTGTCCATCACCTTGTTTTCTAAATTTTGACATTGACCCCATCTCAGCTGACCACTACAGGGAAGCTCAGTCTATACAGTATATGTCTTAGGAGAGCTCCATATATCTTTGTACTGCAGTCTGCTGTTCATGCTTCAGTCTGCCATATGCTTTGGTCTGTAATGTTCTAGCTCTTTCAATGATTCACTAAGGAAAAAGCATTTTTAGCAGGAGACAGAAGAAGCTTGTCTCTCTCTGTGCCAATTTAGTTAAAACCATTTGCGAGCAGCAGGGTGCTAGGCTATTTCAGCCTGTCTATTTATACTGATCGTCCTAAAATGCATGAGCTCCTGCCTGTGTTACTGACATACCAGAGAAACACATGGACAGAAAGACAGACAGAATGGACAAATAGTAATGCAGAAAAAGTGTGAATGGATTGTGACATGGCAAAATGGTCTGTAATTTAGGTGGGATTTGTGAAATAACTAAAAAAGACAAATTCTATGCAACTTCATATCTAATTAGATAACAATATAATATAATATAATATAATATAATATAATATATATGTACAGCATGTGGGTCGCTAAAAGTTTGAAGGACCATATATATACTTTCATAAGGAAATACTGATGGTCCAATTTTTTTCTGAAAAAAAACAAAACAAAAACTTAGGACCACAGGAAAGTGCTTGAAGGTATAAAAATGTATTTAAAATAAAACTGAAATAACAAATAAATAGAAATGGGATTGAAATAAGTAAATGATACATCAAACAACACAGTTCTACAATGAGCAGAAAAAAACAAATACAACTTAACAGAAACTAAATATTTCCTAAAAATATTGTGTAATGCACAAGACTCAACCTCAAATCTAGATCAGTGACGTGAGGATTCTCCCTATCCAATTCACGACCCATAAAATAGGTCATAATATTAATACCAAGACCTAAAACCTCTAACATCTCTGGGGATGGAATAGTCCTACATTCACGTTACACTTTACAGTGAATCAGGCCAATTAAAACGAAGGCCAAATAAATACTGTATATGCCACAAATACTCCGTAAACAAACTGTTTGACTGAGCTTATGCGCTGCCGAAAGGGGCGTGGCCTGTAAGGGCAAGGGGGCGTGTCTCTTGGCTTCCACAACAACTGGAATCAGTTAGCACAAGGGGGCGTGACGGTTCGCAGACTATTTTGTGGATCCTTCTGTTTCTGTTGCTCATCTTCAAATGTAATAATGTTTTGTTTGGAAAAGTGTGCACTCGATAGGCGACAATCTAGCAGCAAATTTAAAAAGGCTGATGGCTGTCATGAGAGAGAAAAAATCGGTGAGCCATCAAAGCCGCGCTAGTCCGATTACAGCACCCGAATCCCGCGCACATGATCCCCGCGCTGTTGAGCTCCATTGCCCGCCGTTGTAACCAAACACGCTACACTCGCTCGGGCACTCACAACAGGTGACGGTGCAATATTTATAAGCTGTTCAGAGCGTAATGCAGCCTCTTTATATGAGTGTCGAAACAAACATTAAAATGACGCAAAAGAAATGTTTACTTCCACCTCTGTGAGCATGTATGTACGGTTAACTCACCTCGATCCATTTCTGAGCCTCTTGAAACGCTGGTTCTGGGGTAGCGTCAGCAGATTCAGCTTGATCCAGATGGGCATTTGAAGCCGAATCGTCTCCAGGACTGGCCATTTCCAAAAAAAAAGGTCTTAGCAAGACAGCCTAGATGAGATATCCAGTGCTCCACGAACAGACAGACCTGCGTGTTTACTTCAGCTCATTCGGCGTAATAGCGGACTCGTTCAATATGCTGAGCTCAAGTGTTCACAGCACACACTGCGGTTCTCCAGCGCTCAGCAGCACTGCAGATGAACTGCACTTTCTACCACGCGCGATGCAATACGAGTCCGACCTCCGCTGCTAAATATATAAGCTAAAAAAACACCAGAGGTCTCCGTTCAGCCAATGCGAAAGGGGCAGCAAGGCGAGCGCATCAGCCTCCCTGTCTCTTCTCCTAAAGAACGGGAGACTGGCATGCGCGAGAGCGCGGGGGAAAGGAATTTAACGAGAACAATAGAGCAGTTCCGTTACCGCTCCAGTTATGGCCAGACCTCTCTCTCTCTCTCTCTCTCTCTCTCTCTCTCTCTCTAATTATATTATATTATATTATTACAAACATAACTATTGTTAGGTTAATTCATAATTGGATTTGTAAACCCATGGATAGACAGAGATTTCTAGAAATATGCAACTGAAATGGATAAAAAAAAAAAAAAAAGACTCCTGTGCTCAATACAGTGTCAATTTTTTTTGTTTTTTTTGTTTGTTTTTTTTTACAAGAGACTATATTTGTCCCCTGGAATTGATTTTCAGTCATTTTTGCCTTAATGAGGACTCTAACCATATAAAATCACACTTTATATAATTCATCAATGTCAAATACTTGACCCTTGAATAATTAATTGAAGTAAATAGCTACTCAATTACTGTTACCTATAAAATCAAATCATCACATATCATAGTAGCCGTAAATAATTTATGATGTATTGAAAGACAATAAACACTCTGCTAGAATGCACTTAATATATTAACTTATATAGGACTGTAAGTTAAATATAGGTAACAGATGTAAACAATCTACACAATGTAGTGCACTATATTTGGCATTTTTCCTCCTCCCATATTTTAAATGTCTGTGGTATTTTTGCCCTAAGCCCTTGTTCATTTCTGACCTTTGTACAGTGTGCCATTTTTGCAGGTATGGTCACATGAGTGAAATTTTGCAAGCAATATTGTCCATTGTAGCGATATATGAAGCACAGCTCACACTAAAGTCTCTTTCAAACCAAGCAGCTTTATGTTGCACATCTTTTACGAAATTCATAATTACATGGATTCCTATTAAAATGACTGAATTTCCCCAGGAAAAATCGCCGAACAACAGTAAATGTGACCACACCTTTAGAGGTGGCTTTAAAAACACCTAGAATTTAGTATACAAATAAATATAAGACAGAATACCATTTCCAAACCTCAAAGATTTATTGCATTTCTAATTATGAAATTATGAGTCTGTGAAGAGTTGTTTTGACAGAATTAATTGAAGACGTTTAAATACTTTACGTTAGGGTTTTGTTCAGAATGATGAATATCATTACAGCATATCAGCTGCAACCTGAGTATCCAAATAAACATATAATCCTGAATTAGATTCTAGACCAAGAAGTTCAAAGGTTATAGATTTGTTCTTTTTTTACAGCTTACAGTACGACCAGTTGGTGGTGCTGTTCAATCAACTCAAGATGGGGAGAAAAGCAGAAGAAATAATAAGGCTAGACAAAAAGGTTGAAAAGTTTTAAGCAGAAGAAAATTAGGCATTGGTGGAGGAAGTGCCCACAAGCTGACAAGATCCTAAACACAAATCCACCCCGACTCTAACCATATTGAGCTTGTAAGGAACAAAGCAGTGAGGAAAAGTCCATTTTTTAGAGCTAACACTGGTCTTGATGGTTTAAAACAATCTGCCATCAGGTTTTATTATAAATGAAAAACAATTCGGGGACAAAATCAATAGGATTATTGTTAGTTAAATTATAAAAGCTTGTGCTTTGTGCTTGAAGATCCGATAAAATCAGTTGACTTGGTTTTCTTTCTATGTTGACATAATTCCTGAATCAGGTAGTCATTATAGTAAACTAAAAAACATTCAAAATTGTTAGTTGAAATAAATATTACCTGAAATAAAATACCTAAAAACTTGAACTTATTTTATTTCAGCTAGTTGCCAAGGTAACATTCCCATTTTCATTTAGTTTAACTTACTAAAACTGAAATAAAAAATAATAATAAACTTTACTAGCATAAATTGCTACAACTTTACATTTAAAATGAAAACAGGAAATTCTAATAAACTAATTTAAATAATAATAAAAAACTTTAGTAATTATAGTATTTTAATTATTCAAAAATAACACTGGTATGCATCCTTTTAACTAATGTTGCCCATGAGTTTGTGGTAGTTTCTTTTTCTTTTCTTTTCTTTATAACAGCAAATGTGATGTCTTTTAAATGGAAATGAAAGTAAATATGATATAAAATACACATTAAGGTAATAAACTTAACTGGATGCTATAAGACTTACAATAGTACATTTAAATAAAATAAAATAAAATAAAATAAAATAAAATAAATGTATCTTCTTTTGACCAGTGGTTTTTCAGTTCTTCCCTGGGGACCCACAGCCCTGCACATTTTGTAGGCTAATTTCTCCCTTATTCAACACATCTGATTCAGATAATGGTTCTCCGTGAACTGAATGGAGTGTGAGTGTGTCAATTAAAACAGGCATACCAAATGTTCAATGCCATGTGTCCCCAAAACCAGAACTGAAAAATAACCAATAGGTGTCAGTACACTCCAGCTTTCGGTCTGAGTCCCAGTTTTTCCTCAGTCGCCAGGCGCCCTCTACAGGAAGGATTTTTTTTTTCTCATGGGAATCCATTATTATTATTTTCATAGCAATATTATCCATTTACTATTTACTAACTTTTATTTTCATGTACGTAATGCATATTGTTTTGCCATCCGTGTCCTATGCTAATGTTAGGCTACTCAGTTTTACAAATGAATTTAATTCAATATTTTTACACGAACAAACACAGGGACAAACAAATCCAGTCACAGATGATATTTTGAATATTTTTTGATAAGCACTCGTGTCTGTATCAAGGAGGTGTTTAATACAAGGAGAAAGATACTCTATAATTTCCATTCATCTAAACATCCTCAATTGCTTCGTTGATGGTAGACTGTTTGGGAAAGTTTTTTGGGCAGTTGCAAATTTGCTATTACGTGCCTCAGACAATGCCACAAATCTTGCAAACATGACCAAAATCCAGTGAAATTTCTTCCTCGGAGTCAGAGGTAGTTAGTTATTGTATCAACCTTGTTACCTTGTGAGCACGACTTTCTGTTCGGATTTGAGAATGTCGCGTGTGCCATTATTCCCAGAGTAGCCAATCAGTCAGCATTTGTCATTTTTACTTTACGTGGACTGAGGCTACACTTTCTAACTCCTGAAGACCGTCACATCCGGCCACAAACAACAATTAGCGCAAACATTGTGCTGCATACTGAGAGTGACAGTGAACTAAAGCTCCTTTCTTCCTTGCTCAGCATCATGCCATGAATCCAGACCAAGGAATTACGTGGGTGTGATTTCAAAATTGAAGATGAGGTAGAGGAAAGAACAAGGACAACAACATCCAGCATCCAGATACAAACTCTGGACACATTACAAAAACTTGGTGAGCTACTATGGAACAACTATATGCTTGTTTTGATGTATCAGCACTTATGCAACTGTTTTTATTTTTCTGTTCCCTGTAATTATTCTATAGATCTTTATCTAACTAGACTCCAACTAGACACTATATGAATAACTCTGAATAATTGCTTTAGGTTTCAAGTAGCAATTTTGCAAACAGCCACAGATACTTTGGTTTAGTGTAAATTAAGTGCTGCATAAGGGACGTCTTTAACAAAAATCAACAAACAATGTGCTTCCATTACTTACTTTAGCATTAACAAATTTATACATCATTAAAACGTCTGTATAAAACAGTTTTTAGCTCTTTTTTGTCCAGTCAAACTTGATACCATTGGCAACCAGTGATGAATTATTAATCTACTGATGAGTGTGACACTTTAAAATGGTATGGATGCATTTCTGCATGTATACAGTACATACCTATAACAAGTTAAAGGGATAATTCACCCCAAAATGCAATTTGTCACAATTTGCTCACCCTCATGTACGTTAATCAGAATGTCTGAGCTTCTCTCTTTCATACAGTGAAAGTGGACCATATTCAAAGTCTTTAATTGATATTCTCCAAAAATCTTGTCTCTTAAATCCTGCATTCATTTATATCCGTTTGGACACGGACATAAACGTTCCTTTTGCGTCCTGTGGTAGAATGTCATACAGATTTTGAAAAACATGAGGGTGAGAGTACACTGTAAAAACTTTTGTTTTGAGGTTGTCAATAAAGATTATTGGAGCATGATTTACAAGAAAATACTATTTTACTCGTTTCATTCTTCTTAAGAATTCCATGCTGTTTTTTATAATTCATTTATTAGCAATTTCTAAGTAAAAATTGTTTAAACACCATTTTTTTTCCTCAGTGTAAATAGCATTTTTCATTTTTGAAGGGGTTGAAATACTCCTTTAACCAAGCAGTAAAATTTGAACATGAGAATGAAAACAACAGAGATAAAGAGATGGAATAAGAATAAATGATAAAAGAAAAGAACAGAAAAGGTCAAGGAAGAGAACATTATACATTTATTACTGAGCCACCCTTTGAAATCCAAAAGACTGGGAATAGGGGTCAGAGACAAAGAAAAAAAAAATCATTTGCACTACTTAGTAACTACTACTTACTAGTAATATCTCTCATAAAATAAAATAAAAAGTACAAATGTTTGTTAAAAATTTTTATATCAAGCCTTCAAATGATTTTGGTTACAGATATTATACATATGAAACTACAACATGTTAAATGATACAATTGTATTTTTAATGGTAAGAATTAAAACAACCAATATCAAACGCAAGAGAATTCATAAGCTCTCTTATTGGTGTTGCAAAAGAATAAGGGGAAAAAACATAAATAGTAAAACTGAGGTAACTGCTATTGTACCAAGCAGGGAAAAAATAAAACTTCTATAACACAGAATGACAATGGTTAAGTAAGGTAATGCACATTTCTTGTTTGCAAAGAATAAAGAATTCATAATTTTCTGGTCATGAATTCGACTTATGACACTAAAGCTGACAACACTGGAGAATGGTTTAAAGGCATCTCTCATTAAGACACTGCAGGCTCTGAGACTACATCACAATTCATATGACACTTTCTACACCACTCATAGAGCCTACATAATGCAAACAGAGGCAGTTATATCCATTCATAATGATAACAATGCATGACAGAAAACAATCATACACACACAAACACCCCTCTAAGTCATAACGCGTCTCAGGCATTCGTTATAAAGTAACGCACATGGCTATGAATGGCTATAACAGCCTTATGGAGGCTGTATGAGTGGGTGCACTGGAAGGCTGTTTAAAAAGAAAGAAAAAAAAAAACTATATAGAGAGGGCAGTGAGAGAGCAAATGAAAGGACGAGATGTAAACCGTTTACTAAGACCAAGAGCCTTGCAGGGATAAAGGGAAGGTACTTAAACCGCTGCATTTCGCAAGGGGTCTGTGTGTGTTGCCCTCCATTTTGTCCTGCAGAATCTGTGCGTTTCCCTTTTTAATGAAGCAGAAACGCTACGATATAATCAGTACTCTTTGAACAGGCATAGTACATTGAGTCCTTGATTACTGAATTTTAAGGCATATGAAATCAAATAATGACCTAAATTAAAAATGACAGCTAATTTTGGTAAACTCAAGGGTATTGTGGGTAACACTGCTACAAGGTTAACTGGTATATAACTAATTTGCAAAAAAAATGAAACTTTAGCCTGGGTTTAAAATACGGAGAATCGTTGTTGCAAGGCTTAAATGGATATTTTGAAGAATGTTGGTATCCAAACAGTTGCTGATAGCCAGTGACTTAAACACTATGGAAGTGAACCGTTTTGTTACCAACATTCTTCAAAATATCTGTTGTGTTCAGCAGAAGAAGAAAATTCATATAGGTTTGGAGTAAATTATAAAATGTTCATTTTTGGGTAAACTATGACACTAAGTGCTAAATGAGAATAGTGGTGATTTGTCTACATAATCCATCTGCAGGACTGGCTATGGATTAGGAATACATATTTAATGTTTTTTTCAAAGGTTATTTGTGTTTTGTAGATGGCAAATGTGACAGGCGGCAAAGAAAACTGAAGGAAAAAGGTTGCAGCAGGAGACACCTAATAAGAACATGGAGAATATTCCACTGCCCCTCCAAACCAATCACGTGTCATGTCAGTGCGCATCCTCAGCCAATCCCAGACAAGAATAAAAGTGAGAGCGACAAGCCAGTGTTCTGTACCATACATACGGGATAAATAACAAACAACTGATTCTCTAATACACACACTCCTTCACACAAAAGCACACACACCTCACAGTTTTCCAATTCTATAAAGACTGCTAAATCATAATTGAGCAAGACCCACCCAAAAATCCCCATTTTATGTATAGATAAAATTTGAATCTTTTTCAATCTTTTGTTCCATTTTTTGGAAAAAGACAGACTTCCATAAGTTTCTTCTTTTTTGGAAAACAAACAAACAAAAAAAAAAAAATATCAATTTTGTAATTTGTCCCTCTATATTGATACATACATACATACATACATACATATTTATATATAACTATATTTGTTGGTAAAATATAAAAGCCCATGCTCACAACATTAACCTTCGTAAAGACCACCACACCACAGTGTGCTCACATAGCTGGGAATGTTAGTGCACATACACACTCACTCGCTCACACAAGACTGCAACATACCAACACCCGCCCCCCAAAGGGGAGAACTAAACTATATATTTATATATTTAAAAAAAACAAAAAAAACAATATCAGAACCAGAATGATAATATGAACCATAATCTTTGGACTTCCACTCAAAGAATTAGTGATCAAACAACCAAAGGGATGTGTGTGTTTGTGTGTGTCTCAGTTAGCTGGATATTCATAGATGAATATCAAACGATGATTTTGATGCATAAAGTTTTCATGAATTTTTTGCAGCAGTCATCTGTGTGCAAGGAGTAATTATGCATGTGGAAGTTAATTGAATGTAACGGTAGGAGAATGACTGAAGTGTTTAGTGGTGTGTTTGTGTGTGTATGTGTGTGTTCGGTGAGCAGCGTCACTCGGAATCCCGCTGGACTTCAGAGGCATCTGCTCGGCAAATAGGACAGGTTCTGTTAGCCTAGAAGACAGAGGAGGATAGATTGTCAAATAGGTCTAAGAAATACAGGTCCTTTTCAAAAAATTAGCATATTGTGATAAAGTTCATTATTTTCTGTAATGTACTGATAAACATTAGACTTTCATATATTTTAGATTCATTACACACAACTGAAGTAGTTCAAGCCTTTTATTTGTTTTAATATTGAGATTGGCATACAGCTCATGAAAACCCAAAAATTCATCTAAAAATTAGCATATCATGAAAAGGTTCTAAAACGAGCTATTAACCTAATCATCTGAATCAACTAATTAACTTCAAACACCTGCAAAAGATTCCTGAGGCTTTTAAAACTCCCAGCCTGGACCATTACTCAAAACCGAATCATGGGCAAGACTGCAAAAATGGACCTGGACTGCTAACCAGAAGGCCATCATTGACACCCTCAAGCAAGAGGGTAAGACACAGAAAGAAATTTCTGAACGAATAGGCTGTCCCCAGAGTGCTGTATCAAGGCACCTCAGTGGGAAGTCTGTGGGAAGGAAAAAGTGTGGCAGAAAACGCTGCACAACGAGAAGAGGTGACCGGACCCTGAGGAAGATTGTGGAGAAGGACCGATTCCAGACCTTGGGGACCTGCGGAAGCAGTGGACTGAGTCTGGAGTAGAAACATCCAGAGCCATGCAGCAGGAAATGGGCTACAGGTGCCGCATTCCCCAGGTCAAGCCACTTTTGAACCAGAAACAGCGGCAGAAGCGCCTGACCTGGGCTACAGAGAAGCAAAGCACTGGACTGTTGCTCAGTGGTCCAAAGTACTTTTTCGGATGAAAGCAAATTTTGCATGTCATTCGGAAATCAAGGTGCCAGAGTCTGGAGGAAGACTGGGGAGAGGGAAATGCCAAAATGCCTGAAGTCCAGTGTCAAGTACCCACAGTCAGTGATATTCAAAGGCGTCAGCTGCTGGTGTTGGTCCACTGTGTTTTATCAAGGGCAGGGTCAATGCAGCTAGCAGCTTTATGGAGATGAAGATTTATTTTTCAGCACGACCTGGCACCTGCTCACAGTGCCAAAACCACTGGTAAATGGTCACCCCATAGAGAATCTGTGGGATATTGTGAAGAGAAAGTTGAGAGACGCAAGACCCAACACTCTGGATGAGCTTGGCTTACCGCTATCGAAGCATCCTGGGCCTCCATAACACCAGCAGCTACAGGCTGATTGCCTCCATGCCACGCCGCATTGAAGCAGTCATTTCTGCAAAAGGATTCCCGACCAAGTATTGAGTGCATAACTGAACATAATTATTTGAAGGTTGACTTTTTTTTTTTTTGTATTAAAAACACTTCTTTTATTGGTCGGATGAAATATGCTAATTTTTTGAGATAGGAATTTTGGGTTTTCATGAGCTGTATGCCAAAATCATCAATATTAAAACAATAAAAGGCTTGAACTACTTCAGTTGTGTGTAATGAATCTAAAATATATGAAAGTCTAATGTTTATCAGTACATTACAGAAAATAATGAACTTTATCACAATATGCTAATTTTTTGAAAAGGACCTGTATATAGATCATAACTGAAGACAAGCAGTAGGTTAGGCAAATCTTGGAAAAAAATGCACTGTGGTTTAAAAAAAAAATTCTGAAAACAAATACCTCTGTCAATTACGGAAGAAATAAGGGAAATACACTATATCAGAGGCTGTAAATATTGTGTTAGAAAAGGGGATCTTTGAGTTAAAAGTTTGAGAACCACTGAAATCCTTTACATAATTTAGGTATAAGGTATAATAACAATAACTATTATTAGTAGTAGTAGTAGTACTATTAGTGCTGGGCAACAATTAATCGCATCCAAAATAATATAAGTTTTTGTGTAAATAATATATGTGTGTGTACTGTGTATATTTATTATCTATATATAAATACACACATGCATGTAATAGATGTAAGAAAAATATGTTATGTTTATATATTAAATTAGGGCTGGGTGATATATCTCATGCGATATGCATGCGCATCTCGTCAGTAAAGCCGGTTCCTTGATTAGCGGTAAATCTCCATCACCTGTTTTCAAATGGAGCGGCATTTAATACACGGAGCCGTAGTTCACTGACAAGCTACGCAATATCGCGTTCATTATCGCAGATGAATCGCCTTCGATATGGAATGCGATATTGCGTAGCTTCTCAGTGATCTACGGCTCTGTGAATTAAATGCCGCTCCATTTGAAAACAGGTGATGGAGATTTACCGCTAATCAAGGAACCGGCTTTACTGACGAGATGCGCATGCATATCGCGTGAGATATATCGCCCAGCCCTATATTAAATATATTTATATATAATATAAATTATATGAATATAAATATACATGTAAATATTTTCTAAATATATACTGTATGTGTGCATGTCTTTATATATACACATAATAAATATACACAGAACACACACATATATTATAAACTTTTATTTTGGATGCGATTAATCACGATTATTCGTTGCCCAGCACTATTTATTATTAATGAATAAAATAAATAAATGATTAAAATACATTAGATAAACAAGAAATTAATTTGCAAGATTGCTTACCTTGAGCCATTTATCAACACACTTGGCATGGAATTCATGATTACAGGGCAGTACTCTCAACAGCTGACGAGACTCAAAATCACACATGCACACTACACACCTACAAAGAAAGAGGGGAAAACATTACTATAATACTTTTTTCAACATCAAGTGTTTGTTAAAATGTATATAAAGAAATTGAAAATGTCTATTTAGGCTTATTTTCCTTTTAAAGGAATAGTTCATCCAAAAATGAAAATTCTGTCATCATTTACATTGTCGTTCCAAACCTGTACGAGTTTCTTCCTTATGTTGAACACAAAAGAAACTATTTTGAACAATTTTGAAGAACCAAAAAGTTGTTGGACCCCATTGACTTCCATAGTAGGGAAAGAAATACTATGGAAGTCAATGGGGACCATCAACTGTTTGATACCAGCATTCTTCAAAATATCTTTTGTTCAACATAAGAAAGAAACTCACAGGTTTGGAATGACATGAGGGTGAGGCAATGACAAAATGTTCATTTTTTGGTGAACTATCCCTCTAAGAGTACAAATATTCATGTATACATGTAGTCTCTCAATTATTATAAGGTCCCAAAAATAGTTCAATAATAATTAGTTTGTTTTTAAGATTGTACTCACAAAGTCTGCTCTGACTGATGGTTGCTGGGGTTGAATCTGTAGGAAGGCAGCTGTTCGATATCGGCTTTTGTCAAACCTCTAGGCTTTGCTTCTCCAAGACGCTCAGCAAGGTTTAACAGAGCCTAGTCAAATACAAAAGCGCACATAAAACAGAATAACAAAAAAGTATACCTAAAAAGTGACCTGTCTTCGAAAGAATTATTTGTAAGGGTTTCCTAGGACTCTCACCTCATAATTCTCAACCTCTCCATCATCTACATCCAGCTCTAAGCTAATGGCAGGACCCACTGCTGTTGGCTGGACTGGAAGAACAGATCTGGCCCAACAAATAGAAACAAAACAGTGATGTTATTATTCTACAGCTCGTTGGCTCTCCAACACAACACTGTGGTGTTTGTTTGCATGTGTAACTCACAGGAAGTAGGGCAGCAGACTTGGGTGGTACGGAGGTGGAGGTACAGCCTGCTGAGAGCGGTAACGTCTGCCTGTGATTCGCCGAGGCATGAAGTGTGGATACGGCTGGAAAGAACACACAGGAAAAACATAAAACCTTCATCAACTTGTTTAGATTGCAGTAAGCAGAGGTGATGAAGCATGAAGATCACTCACCACTCCAAAGAGCTCCTGGGGCAAGGGTTCATGAGAGAGGAACTGCAGTGGGGTGGAAGGGGGCAGAGGACTAGGATGCCCCGAGTGAGGATAGTTAAACCCTCCACCTACCGACAGGTGTTCCCCCAACAACTCCACCTCGTTCTCTATCCTCTGCAGCGGCTAGTCACAAAAGACAAACATGAATATTTAATGCTAATATCTTATAATACACATACATATACACATACATACACACACACACAAAACAGTTCAAACGTTTGAGGTCAGTAAGACTTAAGAAAATAACTTTTTTTTTCAGCAAGGATGCATTAACTTGATAAAAAAATAGAAACATTTAGAGCCAGATTTACAAACAGCTTGCGCCAGCGCAAACCGTCTTGTGGTGTTAAAATAGTGCTGTCAGGATTTATTAAAGACGCGCAGTGAAGCATTAGCGGTGGACACAGTGGACAGAGTTATTTTTGCGCCTGACCTTGCTGAATGTTTATAGGAGTTTCCCTTTCAGATGCAACATTTATGGGAGACGAGTATTAAAATGAAATCACACAACGTGATTTACTAACGTTTGCGCTCCTCAAATTACTGGTAATTATGGAAATGATCTGGCTGCGTCTGTGTTCTTTAATGTGCACATTATCAGTAAATCAAACGCAGAATTTTCCCCTCCCATCGGTGCTTTTATGGAATTGCTCTCTAATGCTAATTTGCCCTGTTTAGTAAATCTGGCCCTTAAAATGTAAAAAAAAAAAAAAAAAAAAAAATCTATTTCAAATTAAAAACCTTGGGGCGAAAAATCATAGTTTCCACAAAAATATTAAGCAGAAAATAAATATTTTAAATAGAAAACAGTTATAAGTTTAAGTTGTAATAATATTTAACAATTACTGTTTTTACTATATTTTTCATCGAATGAATGCAGCCTTGTTGAGTATAAGAGACTCCTTTCAAAAACATAAAAATGTGAATGGTAAAATGTGTTAATGGAATAACTATTAAAATATAAATCCGTGTGGGCATATGATTGTATACTCACAGATCGAGACTGTTGCGTCTGGAAGGGTAAGAACTGTCCAGGAGTGGGGAGGTGAGGTGGATGATGTGATAGATGTGGAGGATGAAGCAGGAAGGGTGGATCACTGGAGAGAAGGGAAGGAAATGCGGCGTACGGCACTGGCAAATGCTGCACTGAACATGCCGGCAACATCTGCGAAGATCAAACAAACAAACAGACATTAGACTATGAGTTTCAGGCCATTACAGGACTTTGCACCCTCAAAGATCAAAAGAGGAATGTAACAACTTGCCACCACTGGGGGGCAGCAGATTCAACCAAATCAAATGAGGTCACTAAAATCAATTGATGCTATACCTTTTTACCTGATATATACTTACAGGAGGTGGTACGCTACAGATTGGATAGTGTTGCTGTCCACTGAAGACCACAGAACAGGCGGGCACCTGCTGTTGAGAAGAGCATGCTGGGAGATGCTGTCCTGTACAGAGCGGGGCAGGTAGACCATGGGGCGGCACTGGAGAAACTGTATATGACACTGGCACCGCACCCTGAGGGAGCTAACACACACACAAAAACAAATCATGAATAAAGAGTATTTTTGATTTATTAATGATCCATCTAAAAAAAATTGCCACTTCAGTTATGATAATGGAAGCTTCTTTCCATTTTTTTTTTTTAAATATTCTAAAACAGAATAAAAAAAAGTTTAAATTTCAACTGCAAGATAAAGTCAGAATTACAAAAAAAAATTCAGAATTGTCAAATATAAATGCACAATTTTTTTTATTCTGTGGTGGAAACAAAAAAAATAAAAATGTGAGATCTAAACTCGCAATTCTGAGAAAAAATGAAAAAAAAGAATGAGTTATAAATGAGCAATTACGAGAGAAAAAAAAAAAATCTCACAATTGTGAGGGAGAAAAAAAAATATGCAATAACCTTTTTTGTATTTTTATTCCATGGTGGAAATAAGCATCCATAAATGCTAGATGATATCCAGTATAATACGATTCAGAATAAACACATTTCTACTTTGGTTGATGAAGGGGTACTTGAGCCCTGTTAATGGGGCTGTGGGGGTACAGGACACACAGAAAAGTTATGATACAAGACATCTTAAGTCTGCTTAATCTTCTTGGTTGGAAACCTCATTAAGGTACCTTTGGTCCCAGTTATCATCCCACAGAGACCCTGCCCCAACCCTCTAACCTGCTCATGGAGGTCCATCACCATGGCTCCCTGCTGCGGAGGGTGCAATAACCGTGGTGAGAGCGTGGGGGGGTGAAAGGCCCGGGGCTCATCAAGGCCGGGTGGAGGGTGGGATGGTTGGCCATAGGGATGAAGCGAATGTGGGTGAGGAGGGTGGCGATAGTTTTCATCCTGTCCCCCACCCGGGGAACCATGAGGGGGATGGTGCCGTGACAGACGCTCTCGTCGGCCACGCTGACGCCGCACTGGAGGACTGCAAAGAGAAGTCACATTTATTTAATATAAATATATATAAATAAATTATATGAATAAACTAAATAATAAAATAATTCAGACACCAGATATCATTTTTGATATTTTTCTTAACTAGTGGGTGCAGGACACTATAGTTCATTTATGTAAGTGAGGATAGTAAAATAAAGTAAACTGTGATTATTATATTATACCCTAAAATTCTTCATACACACCAGTAAAAGTGATAAAAATTTGATTTGACACTTTGACCTGACCATGTTTTGTTACATACCTTTCTATCAAAGTTATCTGACATTATCAAGATGAATTTGTTCTGACACAGTTTAACTGAGTTCCTGTCATATTTTATTACCCTTCTCTAAACTGCAGCGAATAAACTGTGATAATGTGAGAAATGTTGAAGGTGTCTGAATAAACTTGGGTTTGACTGTACATACCGGCAGACAAAATTATGGAATAATTACCATATTTTTTCTATTATATTTATTTGATCCAAAATACAATAAAATGAAACGGTAACGTTGTGAAATTACAATTTAAAACTATTTTTCTATGTGCTAATCACAGGAATAAGTTACATTCTAAAATATATTCAAAGCTGAATATATTATATCAAATTGGATTTTCAGCAGCCATTACTCCAGTGTTTTTATCAATATAAATATTATAAAAAAACCATTAACATTCAACTAAACATTAACATTCAAACCATTAACATTCATTACTAAAATGTAATGTTTACAATACACCAAATAATATATCCACTGCCAGCACTGAATGTTTATTTACAGGTCCTTCTCAAAAAATTAGCATATTGTGATAAAGTTCATTATTTTCTGTAATGTACTGATAAACATTAGACTTTCATATATTTT
>JAFVLL020036071.1:0-23400 GCA_021397915.2 Tor tambroides | reverse complement strand
CAAGGAAATATATACATACACACTCACACACACACACACACACACACACAGTGTATATAAATATACATTTGCTTTTGACATTTTTATTGGTTTTTTTAAAAATATATATACATACAAAATATATATATACAAAATAGTATATAATATATAGTATATATATTTGGTTTAGTTCATGGCTTATACCACTTTAACAATAACTTTTTTAAAATCCCAATGGGAAAAATGAATGGAAAGAATACTTCCAGAACCTGCACAATGAAAAAGTGGGCAGGTACTAATGCACTGTACAGGGTGACGCTGACCTTAGTGCCTTGTTCATACATGCTACATGTACACTTAAAAACACCATGTTTGACAATCTGCCCCATGACATCAACATTAAAGACAGATAAAAATAGCAGTATATGGGTGCTATTCCTGCTTATAATCACCTAAGCAACAGCCTCAGCAGCAGAAAGCAGGGCTCCTCTCAGTGAGGCAGAAACAGACAGGGGATGATGTCTCTCAGGACGCACTGTCTTAAAATACATCTGAAAATAGGCCACCTGACTAGGGCTGTTGGAAATAGACAACATCAGCTCATCCATCCAGACAAAGACACACAGGATTAAAAAGCACTCTCTCTCTCTCACCACTATAGGAAGATTAAAAGCTGTAAAAGAACAACGGATAATACATGTGCAAAAGCGTATTTAAACATGTTATGCTTTTCTATCCGTTTGCTTAATGTGGCCCTTATCAGAATTTGTGAGTGAAAATTATTGTGTGCCAATGTGCAAAAGTACTGATCAAAACTTAAATATAATACTATCAGAGTAAAACCACTAATGTTTCATGCTTTATATGCAGATTACCCTTCATACTGCAATTGACTGCTTTTTATGCTTTCCAACAAACTGTATGTAACTTAGAATGCATAATTAAGGAGTGGTGCATGAATATTAATTGGGTCATGAATACGTAGAACAGTAATCTTCTGTGACCAACCTCCTTTCAGTCAATTAACTTATAGTCATAATAAATATTCATAATTAGTTAATTCACCATCTTATTAATGCACACTTGAAGGAGTAGTAGTAGTTCACCCAAAAATTTAAATAAGCTAAATATTTACTCCCCCTCAGGCCATCCGAGATGCAGATGAGTTTGTTTCTTCATCAGAACAGAGAAATTTAGCATTGTGAATGGGAAGTGAATGGGTTCCGTCAGAATGACATCCAAACAGCTAATAAAAACACCACAATAATCCACAAGTAATCCATATGAGTGAAGTGAAGAGAAGAGCTGCTTGTTATAAGAAACAAATCCATTATTAAGACGTTTTATCTTTAAACTGTCGCTTCTGGCCAAAATACAACTCCATAATAATGCTTCTTCTAGTGAAAAAGTCCACCCCCTGTTGTCCTCTGACATCAACTGTTTTGGACTGTTTTCACTTGTAAATGGTGCTTGATTTGTGCATATTTCTCAGCTGATTTAGGCATGACTTTTTCACTAGATATAATCTGGAAGTCTTAATGATAGATTTGTTTCTACAAACACAAAGCTTTTCACTTCACAAGATGTTAACTGATGGACTGGAGTCGTGTGGATTATTGTGATGTTTTTATCGGCTGTTCTGACGGCACCCATTCACTGCAGAGGATCCATTGGAGAGCAAGTGATTTAATGCTACATTTCTCCAAATCTGTTCCAATGAAGAAACAAACCCATCTACATCTCGAATGGCCTAAATTTAAGTAAATTTTTCACTTTTCATTTTTGGGTGAACAATTCTTCAAAAACACCTGCCTTAATTAAAAGAAAATGACAGACATGTATCAAGAATTAATGTCAAAATATAAGAAACGTTTTTGACTACAACTATTAGTGCTCCTAAAGAAAAATGTAAGCAAGCACTGATCACTGTCTAGAGAGAAGGACACGTAAACAGGGAACTGGAAGTGTGCAAAGTTAGACAAGGTTGTCGGTGTCAGGACATGCATTTACACACACACATATGCACATTAAAAAGAAATGAACAGCTGTAGGGGCCCTAAATTTAGATGGACAGAATGTGGGTGACTGGAGCATTTTAAAATAACCAAGCAAATGACATGTGTATGTGGGACAGGGGCAGAGGCACCGAGCACACACAAGAAAGCACAATGCTATGTTAATAAGAGAAAATTCATGGTTTCACATTCATTCCTGAATTTATGATGTTCTGTAGGAATAATTACTCACAAAACTATGTGTTGGGACCGTTCAGTCAGAAGAAATGTTTTATCAAGCATCCCACAACCACAAGGTAACCATAGTTTCTACCAAAATACCACACTTACTGCAATTGTTTCTAGGTCCACAGAAAAACATTATATTCATTCTAAGTCCTTCCAGAATATTTTTGATGACAGTTGTGGTGAATACCAAGTTACCACAGTTTTATTGCAGGAGCAATAACTGTAACAACTATGGTATTTTTGGCAGAAATTATGTTTAGCAAAGTACAATTTTGTAACAGTAACAGGAAAAGCAGCTCAAAACATCATATTTCATTCTCGTACAAGCTGGATGCATTATCAGTTTCAACCCTTTTTATATCTACTATCATTGGTGTTCATGTTCTAATGTTTTTTAAAAGAACAACAGCGATTCCTGAATCAGTGTGTATATTACAATTTATTTATTGAAACAGAATAAAGAAATTATCTGATAGCATATTGCATGGCTTTAGAAAAGACAAAATGTCTTATTTGGGTTGTGGGCCAAGAAAGTTTAATAGCTGCTGATTTATAGCACCCATTGGAAATTTTTTCAGTGTAAGATATTTTCTACTGCTCTACCTTATTCTCAGAGAATATTCCCCTCAGATGTCAGAAGTGTGTGTGTGTGTGTGTGTGCGCCTGTTTTTCTGTGTCAGCCAATCTCTCACTGTTTGTGAGTTCATTCACATGTTAATAATCACTGTGCTAATTGGTTGCTTAGACACTATGAGATAACGCCATCTCAAGACTTGCTGATGTGCTTGAAATTGCATGCACATTAATATATACACACACACACTGCCTTCATAAATATAGACTCATTCCTTCCTGTTGTTGAGTCTAAACGTACATGCAGATCTGCGAGGATTATTTCTAAATGAAAAATTAGAGGAAAAAACAATAATAGTGATCCACAAGGACCTACAGGTGCAATAATAATGCTTATTTTTGTAATATAAAGATACATTTGACAGTAAACCATGGTTTTGAATTTGAATGTGAATATAAATTTGATGATATTAACAAACTTAACATCTGTTTTACAGCTACACTCTTAAAACAAATTATTGGCTCTTTACTGGCAATGATAGTTCCAAGAAGAGCCTTTAACATCCATGCAATCTTTCCATTGCGCAAAAGGTTCTTTATAGTGGAAAAAAGTTCTTAATTTAAAAAAAAAAAAAAGAAGGTCTTCACACTAAGAAAAAATGTTTTTTTTTATGAACTGTTCACTGAAAGAACATTGGAACCTTTAAGAACATCAGCAAAAATATTTTGATAGTGGGACTGATAGTTATTAGCTCTTATTTATTGAAGAAAGGCAAACAAAGCCACAAATACAGTTTGTGGATTGAAAAGCCTTTATGTCTGTGCATGGCACCGGGTTCTCCGGTTGTCCTTGTTTACAATGTTTAACATTGTTAAAGCAAAATTTGGGGTTCACATTGAGGTCTAAAACAGGGAATTCTGTGTCAGATTCAAATGGATTGTGCTGTGCATGACTCTGATTCACGCAGAGCTGTTCAATTTGGTAAACAAAGACATATTACAATGGCTAGTGCTAGTGTCCATGCAGACATTAGATTTGTGCTGCATGGTTCTGTTGGGAAGCCCAGTTTTGTTTTATTTGGCATTTAGTGTTTCCCACACACAACTGAAAATTTCAGCGCATAAGCAAAGACCTCGGCCAATACGACCGCTGACAAAATTAGCCACCCTGACAGAAAAAATGCATTTGCATTTGGCATTTCTGAGGTCAGAGGTCAAAAACTACCACACACACACAAAAACAGACAGCCATACACACTGTCTGTTGCCTGAGTTTGGAATAGCATACTATTCATACTATTTCTACTGTATATCTCTCCTTCTCTCCTTATATAGTTCAGCACTGAATTATGGGAGTTATGCTAAACATTCCATGGACTCTTGGAGATTATTCCTTGACCAGGAAAACCTATTCCAAGATGAGTAAAAGCAGTGTTATATAACACTGCATTTAAATGATTGCAAAATACATCAGGATTGTGTGTGCTCTCAAGGGTGGGTGGTGAAGCTGGAGAGATATTGAGGCTGGAAAGAATTGCATTTCTTTACATAAGCTGCAAGACTCATTTACACAACATGAACAATTGTGTTGTATAAGATGAGAGCGCTGGATTAATGTGTCTTCATCAAAAGCTAATCAGAGACAAAACAAGAAACAATCCTTTGAGGTAACACTTTTTACAACATGCACACAAAACTGTACCCGAGTTGTGACTAAAATGGTTGTAAATGTGTCAAAAATTACAAATGTGTGACAATAATTTAAAATATATCATCATTCTGTCAGATATCATGTGCACTGAGCACAATAATAAACAGCACAAGCTGTGATGTCTGATTCACAAACAAATTACTCTTATGAATCAGCTCAGATTTACTTCGATTAAAGTCAATTTTTTTTTTTTTTTTACAAAACTCGTTAGCGGTTTAAATCAGACTCACTCAGTCAGTAAATTGTTTAAAACAATTACTGAATTTACAACTGACTCCCTCACTGAACCACAAATCACTTTTTAGTTATTTCTGAACTGGAAACCATTATGGTGTATGATTTGGGTTTAATTTTTGTAGTCTACACTACCGTTTAAAAGTTTGGGGTCAGTAAGATTTTTAAGTGTATTTGAAAGAAGTCTCCTCTGTTCACCAAGGCTGCATTTATTTTATGAAAAATACAGCAAAAACTGAAATATTGTGAAATAAGCTTACAAATTAAAATAACACACCCTGTTTTTTAGACTCCAGTCTTCAGTGCCACATGATCCTTCAGAAATCATTCTAATATGCTGATTTATTGCACAATAAACATTTCTTGTATCAGTGTTGAAAACAGTTGCTTAATATTTTTGTGCAGTCTGACAGTGTTTTTCCCTCGGGATTCTATGATGAATAGAAAAAAGTACAATTTATTTGAAACATAAATCTCTTGACTGTCACTTTTGATTCCTTTAATGTGTCCTTGCTGAATAAAAGCACTAATTTATTAAAAAAAATACTGACCCAAAACTTTTGAAAAGTAATGTGTACATTAAAATTTCTCTTCATCACAGCACAAAGCAGAAGCTATGCATTCAAAAAACTGAAGCACTTCAAAGCAACCACTTTTAATCGATAAATTCTAAGCTTTGTCCACCAAAAAAATCACTTGTGTAACTGCAGGAGCCCAAGTCGCCCCTCATATTTTTTGTATGGAGCCCTGTAACTATAAAAGTACCACCATCTTCTTTAGGCAGAATTGTTCCTTTACGAAAAGAGACATAATTTATTTTGCTAATAGTGCTGTACGGCACACAGAACTGATGCTGAACGGCTCTAGGTCTTTGACAGTAGACTGGAATGGATCTTAGTCACAGAAACAGTTGGACTGAATGTCATTTGGTTTGAAGTGTGTCTTAGTGGTCACACTGAATACTTGAAAGCAAACCATAGCCAATGGCATAATGGAGAGCACATATTTAGTCTGTGATTTGAGTCCCTGTGTTCTTGACTGTATTAAATGAATGTGAATTGTGTAGACAGCCTGTGTCTGCCTCCCAAATCTCTGTCACTGTGTAAGCTGTATCATTTAATCCGTACGTATGTGACCGCACAGCTGTGACAGCTGGCTTTATGAGGTCATATGACAGAGCCATCTGTACTCAAATGTCCCAGCTCTTACACTCTCACACACACACACTTGACCTCATACCCTTGATTTGCCAGATAGATGCTCTAAATGCTCTCAAAGTGGAGCACAAGTTGATGTGCAATCAACGGGACGTGTTCTACATGGTCTCCATTGGTGACTCTATGACAGTGGTGGTCACATAGTAGGATGGAAAGAAACAGGCAGAGAAAGAGAGAAGTGCTCTGAAACCCGATAGTCAATGGGAGAGGAACTCTAGGGCTTTTGAAATATGATAGGCCAAGGCAGAGAAGGACTTTCTGTAATGCGATGTGGTTGCTGCTGTCCGTCTCTAACCACTGACAGGTGCACTGGGAGTGTTTCCTCATACAGTTTCCGTACATTGTCACGTGGCCCATCCAGCACACACCTATGAGCCCTAGGAGAGGTACTATCAAAACAAAGACTGGACATATGATACTCTGTCTAAAAGCAATCCTACTATACCGATATGAAGTGACAGACTGATATATGGTTACAGGCCAATTTTTTTTTTTTTTACAAATTATTTATAAATTACGAAGAAAAACATGTAGACAGCAAATCAAAGTAACATAATACAACCAAAAAAACCCCCAAAAAAACAGGAATTGATATCATATAGTGGAACACACTGACGACCCTCATGATTGCTTGTCAAGGTAAATAATAATAATAGACAAGTAGAGGTTGTAAAATGTCATCTGATACAACACCCCCCCCCTCCACAACAACTGGAATCTCTTAGCAAAAGGGGCGTGTCCGCTCGCAGACTATTTGTGCATCGTTCTGTTTCTGTTGCACATCTTCAAAATTAATAATGTTTTGTGTGGAAAAGCGTCCACTCGATAGGCGACCTACAGTATAAAATCCAGCAGCTAATTTAAATAGCTGGCTGTCATGTGAGAGAGAAAAAACGGTGAGCCATCAAAGCCGCGCTAGTCCGATTACAGCCCCCGAATCCCGCGCACATGATCCCCGCGCTGCTGGGCTCCATTGCCCGCTGTTGTAACCAAACACGCTACACGCGCTACGCACTCACAACAGGTGACGGTGCAATATTTATAAGCTGTTCAGAGCGTAATTCAACCTCTTTATATGAGTGTCGAAACAAAGATTAAAATGATGCAAAAAAAAAAAGTTTACTTCCACCTCTGTGAGCACGTATGTACGGTTAACTCACCTCGATCCATTTTTGAGCTTCTTGAAACGCTGGTTCTGGGGTAGCGTCAGCAGATTCAGCTTGATCCAGATGGGCATTTGAAGCTGAATCGTCTCCAGGACTGGCCATTTCCAAAACAAGGGCTTAGCAAGACAGCCTAGACGAGATATCCAGCACTCCGCGAACAGACAGACCTGCGTGTTTACTTCAGATCATTCGCCGTAATAGCGGACTCGTTCAGTATGCTGAGCTTGAGCGTTCACAGCGCAACACACTGCGGTTCTCCAGCGCTCAGCAGCACTGCGGATGAACTGCACTTTCTGCCACGCGCGATGCAATACGAGTCCGACCTCCGCTGCTAAAAATATAAGCGAAAAAAAACAGCAGAGGTCTCCGTTCAGCCAATGCGTAAGGGGCAGCAAGGCGACCGCATCAGCCTCCCTGTCTGTCTCTTTAAAGAACGGGAGACTGGCATGCGCGAGAACGCGGGGGAAAGGAATTTAACGAGAACAATAGAGCAGTTCCGTTACCGCTCCAGTTACGGTCAGACATCTCTCTTTTCTCTCTCTCTCTCGCTCTCTATATTATATAATATAATACAATATAATGTTATATTATATTATAATAAACATATTGTCTTTCATCCTCTCTCAATTTAGTACACTATAAAGTAAAACTAGATTTGCATTTTCTAAAGAAAATGCCAGTATTTGAATGGTTGCACAAATGTTAGGTAAATTCATAATTGGAAAAGTTGTAAACCCATGGATAGAGGGAGACAGATTTCTAGAAATATGCATGTGAAATAGATAAACAGAAAAGACTGCTCCTGTGCTCAATACATTGTCAGAAATTTTATAAGAGGCTATATTTGTCCCCTGGAATTGATTTTCAGAGTCATTTTACCTTAATGAGGACTCTAAACAACCATATAAAATCACACCTTATATAATTCATCTGTCAAATACCTGACCCTTGAATCAATTAATTGAAATCAATAGCTACTCAATTACTGTTACCTATAAAATCAAATCATCACATATTATAGTAGCCGTAAATAATTTATGATGTATTGAAAGACAATAAACACGCTGCTATAATACATTTAATATATTAGCTTATCTAGATATAGGACTAGGCCTATAAATTAAATATGAGGTAACAGATTTAAACAATCAACAGAATGTAGTGCTCTATATTTGGCAGACCCCCCCACACCCCACATTTCAAATGTCTGTGGTCTTTTTGCCCTAAGCCCTTGTTCATTTCTGACCTTTGTACAGTGTGCCATTTTTGCAGGGACAGTCACATTAGTGAAGTTTCGCAGATAAAACAAGGTGCATTGTCTATTGTAGCGATATATGAAGCACAGCTCCCACTAAAGTCACTTTCAAAATTGCATGGATTCCTATTAAAATGACTTAATGTCCCTGCGAAAATTCTCCAAACAACAGTAAATGTGACCACACCTTAAGAAGTGGCTTTAAAAAGACCTAGAATTTAGTATGCAAATAAATATAAGAAAGAACACCATTTTCAAACCCCAAAGATTTGTTGCATTTCTAATTATGAAATTATGAGTCTGTGAATTGTTTAGACAGAATTGAAGACATTTAGATATACTTATGTTAAGGTTTTGTTCAGAATGATGAATATCATGAACAGCACATCAGCTGCAGCCTGAGTAGCCAAATAAACATATAGTCCTGAATTAGATTTTAGGCCAAGAAGTTCAAAGGTCATAGATTTCTTCTTCTTTTTGTTTTTTCAACTTACATTACGACCAGTTGGTGGTGCTGCAATCAACTCAAAATGGGGAGAAAAGCAGAAGAAATTATAAGGCTAGACAAAAGGGTTGGAAAGTTTTAAACAGAAGAAAAGTGGGCATTGGTGGAAGAAGTGTCCACAAGCTGACAATGTCCTAAACATAAATCTGCTGGTCAGGCAAAGCAGTGAGGAAAATCCATTTTAGAGCTAACGCTGGTCTATTTGTTAGTTGAAATAAAATAAATATTACCTGAAATAAAATATATAAAAATGATGTATAATTAAAACTGAAATAAAAATAAAAACTTTACTAACATAAAAAAACAAATAAAAACAACGAAAACGCAACAAAATTACTAATTACTAAAACTGCAAAATTAAAAAGAAAACAGAAAATTACAGTAATTTACAATAATAATAATACAAATTATAGTATTTTAATTATTTAAAAAAATAAAACTGGTATGCATCCTTTTTATAAGCTAATATAAGCTAATGTTGCCCAAAAGTTTGTTGTTTTTTTCTTTTCTTTATAATAGCAAATGTAATGTCTTTTAAATGTAAATTAATGTTAATGTAAATTAAGGTAATAAGCTTAGCTATAAGACTTACAATAGAACATTAAAATAAAATAAATGTTTCTTCTTTAGATAGCCTAGACTAGTGGTTTTCAATTTTGTCCTGGGGACCCACAGCTCTGCATATTTTGTATGTCTCCCTTATTCAGCAACATACCTGATTTAGATAATGCTTCTCCATGAACTGAATGGAGTGTGTTAAAAACAGGCATACCAAATGTGCAATGTCATGTGTCCCCAGAACCAGTACTGAAAAATAACCAATAGGTGTCATTACACTCCAGCTTTGGCGGTCTGTCACATTTTGTTTTTTCTCAGTCGCCATTCGCCCTCTGCAGGAAGTGGTTTTTTTCGCTCATGGGAATCTGTCATTATTATATAGCAATATTATCCATTTATTGACTGCAACAGACAAAGAAGCTGTTGTAGTAAGTAACTTAGTAACGTATAATGAATATTGTTTTGCCATCCTGGGTGCTATGTTACTTATTTTAACAAATTAATTCAGTATTTTTATACGAACAAACATAGGGACAAACAGCAAATCTAGTCACAGATGATATTTTAAATATAAGCAATAGTTTCGCTATCAAAGAGGCGTTTAATACCACGAGAAAGCTATACTCTATAATTTCCATTCATCTAAATGTCATTTGCTTCGTTGATGGTAGGCTATTTAGGAAGGGTTTTTTTTTTGGCCAGTTGCAAACCTGCTATTACTTGCCTCAGACAATGCCACAAATCTTGCAAACATTACCTAAATCCAGTGAAATTTCTTCCCCAGAGTCAGAGATAGTTGTTGTATCAACCTTGTCACCACGACTTTCTCTGCGGATTGTGTTGTTGTGAATGTCGTGTGCCATTATTCCCAGAAGCAGAGGCCAATCAGTTGTTAGTCAGCATTTTTACTTTACATGGACTACACTTTCTAACTTTTGAAGACAGTCACATCCTGAAATAAAAAAATCAACAGTTAGCACAAACATTGTGCTGTATACCGAGTAGGAGTAAACTAATGCTCCTTTCTTCCTTGTTTAGCATCATGCTATGACTCCAGACCAAGGGCTTACGTGGGTGTGATATTAAAGATGAAGATGAGAGAGGAAAGAACGAGGACAACTACATCCAGCATCCAGAAACAAGCTCTGGATACATTACAAAAACATGGTAGGCTACTATGAACAATTATATGCTTGTTTTGATGCATCAGAACTTATGCAACTGTTTTTATTTTGTTTTTATCTGCTGCCTGTTATTGTTCTATAGATCCGTATCTAACTGGACTTAAAACAGGACTCAAACTAGTCTGAATAACTTTGAAAAATTGCTTTAGGTTTCAAGTAGCAATTTTGCAGACACGGCCACAGATACTTTGGTGTAAATTAAATGCTGCATTAGAGACGTCTTTAATAAAAATCAACAAACAACGTTTTTACATTACTTGCTTTAGCATAAACAAATTTATACAGCATTAAAACGTCAATATAAAGCAGCTCTTTAGCTCTTTTTGTCCAGTCAAACTTGGTACCAGTGGCAACCAGTGATAAATTATTAATCTGCTGATGAGTGTGACATTTTAAAATGTTATGGATGCATTTCTGCATATATAGAGTACATCCCTATGACAAGTTAAAGGGATAATTCACCCCAAATTGTAATTGTCATAATTTGCATAAAATATATATATATGACTGAGATGTTAGCCAGAATGTCTGAGCTGCTCTTTCATACAGTGAAAGTGGACCACATTCAAAGACTTTAAGTTGATATTCTCTGAAAACCTTGCCTCTTAAATCCTGCATCAACTTTCAATTTGGACATTCAGCTATAAATGTTTGTGTCCTGTAGTATAATGTCATACAGATTTAGAAAAACATGAGGGTGAGAGTACACTAAAAACTTTTTTCCTTTTTTTTATCATTGTAAATAAAGATCATTGGAGCAAGAATTCCATGCTGTTTTTTATAATTAAAAAAAATTCTAAGTAAAAATTGTTTCAATGCCATTTTTCCCCAGTGTAAATGGCATTTTTTCATTGTTGAAGGGGTTGAAATACTCCTTTAACCAAGCAGTAAAACTGAGAATGAAAACAACAGAGATAAAGAGATGGGATAAGAATGAATGGAAAAAAGAAAAGAACAGAAAAGGTCAAGGAAGAGAACATTATACATTTATTACTGAGCCACCCTTTGAAATCCAAAAGACTGGGAATAGGGGTCAGAGACAAAGAAAAAAAAATCATTTGCACTACTTAGTAACTACTACTTACTAGTAATATCTCTCATAAAATAAAATAAAAAGTACAAATGTTTGTTAAAAAATTTTATATCAAGCCTTCAAATGATTTTGGTTACAGATATTATACATATGAAACTACAACATGTTAAATGATACAATTGTATTTTTAATGGTAAGAATTAAAACAACCAATAAACAAATGCAAGAGAATTCATAAGCTCTCTTATTGGTGTTGCAAAAGAATAAGGGGAAAAAACATAAATAGTAAAACTGAGGTAACTGCTATTGTACCAAGCAGGGAAAAAGGTAATGCACATTTGTTTTTTGCAAAGAACAAAGAATTCATAATTTTCTGGTAATGAATTCGACTTATGACACTAAAGCGGACAACACTGGAGAATGGTTTAAAGGCATCTCTCATTAAGACACTGCAGGCTCTGAGACCACATCACAATTCATAATGACACTTTCTACACCAGTCATAGAGCCAACATAATGCGACACAGAGGCAGTTATATCCATTCATAACGATAACAATGCATGACAGAAAACAATCATACGCACACAAACACCCCTCTAGGTCATAACGCTTCTCAGGCATTCATTATAAAGTAACGCACATGGCTATGAATGGCTATAACAGCCTTATGGAGGCTGTATGAGTGGGTGCACTGGAAGGCTGTTTAAAAAAAAAAACTGAACAGAGAGGGCAGTGAGAGAGCAAATGAAAGGACAAGATACGTAAACCGTTTACTAAGACCAAGAGCCTTGCAGGGATAAATGGAAGGTACTTAAAACGCCGCATTTCGCAAGGGGTCTGTGTGTGTTGCCCTCTATTTTGTCCTGCAGAATCTGTGCGTTTCCCTTTTCAAAGAAACGGAAATGCTACGATAGAATCGGTACTCTTTGAACAGGCATTGTGCATACACATACCCATGAGTCCTTGATTACTCAATTTTAAGGCATATGAAATCAAATAATGACCTAAATTAAAAATGACAGCTAATTTTGGTAAACTCAGGGGTATTGTGGGTTAACAAGGTTAACTGGCATATGACTAATTCGCAAAAATGAAACTTTAGCTTGGGTTTAATAGATGAAGAGTCACTGTTTTAAGAAATGCAAGTCTTAAATGGATAGTTCACCAAAAATGACATTATTTACTCTAAATCTGAATTACCCTCAAGTTGTTGCAAACCTGTCAGTGTTTCTTTCTTCTGTTAAGAACAATAGAAGATATTTTGAAGAATGTTGGTAACCTAACAGTCACTGGTAGCCACTGACTTCTATAGTTTGGGGGAAAATACCATGGAAGTAAACTGCTGGGTTACCAACATTCTTCAAAATATCTATTGTGTTCAACAGAAGAAGAAAATTCATAAGGGTGAGAATTTTCCACCTTTTACACAAATGTTCATTTTTGGGTAAACTATGACACTAAGTGCTAAATGAGAAAAGTGGTGATTTGATTACATAATCAATCTGCAGGACAAGCTATGGATTACAAATACATATTTAATGGGTTTTTTAAAAGGTTATTTGTGTTTTGTAGATGGCAAACGTGACAGGCGGCAAAGAAAACCGAAGAAAAAAAAAAAAAAGTTTGCAGCAGGATACAGCTAATAAGAACTTGGAGAATATTCCACTGCCCCTCCAAACCAATCACATGTCAGTGCGCATCCTCAGCCAATCCCAGACAAGAATAAAAGTGAGAACGACAAGCCAGTGTTCTGTACCATACATATGGGATAAATAAACAACTGATTCTCTAATACACACTCTCTCTTTCACACAAAAGCACACACCTCACAGTTTTCCAATTCTATAAAGACTGCTAAATCATAATTGAGCAAGACCCTCCCAAAAGCCCCATTTTATGTATAGATATAATTTGAATCTTTTGCAATCTTTTGTTCCATTTTTGGAAAAAGACAGAGTTCCATAATTCTTTTTTTTGGAGGGAAAAAAAAAAAAAAAAAAAAAAAAAAAAAAAAATTATTAAGTATGAATTTTGTAATTTGTCCCTCTATATTGATACATACATACATACATACATATTTATATATAGCTATATTTGTTGGTAAAATATAAAAGCCCATGCTCACAACATTAACCTTCGTAAAGACCACCACACCACAGTGTGCTCACATAGCCGGGAATGTTAGTGCACATACACGCTCACTCACTCACACAAGACTGCAACATACCAACACCCGCCCCCAAAGGGGAGAACTAAACTATATATATTTATATTTAAAAAAACAAAAACAAAACAATATCAGAACCAGAACATAACCAGAATGATAATATGAACCATAATCTTTGGACTTCCACTCAAAGAATTAGTGATCAAACAACCAAAGGGATGTGTTTGTGTGTGTCTCATTTAGTTGGATACTCATAGATGAATATCAAACGATGATTTTGATGCATAAAGTTTTTATGAATCTTTTGCAGCAGTCATCTGTGTGCGAGGAGTAATTATGCATGTGGAAGTTAATTGAATGTAACAGGGTAGGAGAATGACTGAAGTGTTTAGTGGTGTGTGTGTGTGTGCTTGTGTATGTATGTATGTGTGTGTTCGGTGAGCAATGTCACTCGGAATCCCGCTGGACTTCAGAGGCATCTGCTCGGCAAATAGGACAGGTTCTGTTCGCCTAGAAGACAGAGGAGGATAAATTGTCAATTAGGTCTAAGAAATATATGACCCTGGACCACAAAACCAGTCTCAATTCGCTGGGGTATATTTGTAGCAATAGCCAAAAATACATTGTATGGGTCAAAATTTGTTATTTTTCTTTTATGCCAAAAATCATTAGGATATTAAGTAAAGATCATGTTCCATGAAGATATTTTGTAAATTTCTTACCATAAATATATCAGAACTTCATTTTTGATTAGTAATATGCATTGCTAAGAACTTCATTTGGACAGCTTTAAAGACGTTTTTTTTTTTCAATGTTTCGATTTTTTTTTTTTCCAACCTCAGATTCAAGATTTTCAAATAGTTGCATCTCAGCCAAATATTGTCCGATCCTAACAAACCATGCATCAATGGAAAGCTTATTTAGTCAGCTTTCACATGATGTATAAATCTCAATTTCGAAAAATTGACCCTTATGACTGGTTTTATGGTCCAGGCTCACATATATAGATCATAACTTTATCTATCCCCTTTCAATATGTTGCTTTCAATTAAATTCTTGAAAGAAAAAAAAAAAATGCATTGTGGTAAAAAACACTTTTGAGAAAAAGAAGTGTTGTCAGTTACAGAAGAAATAAGAGAAATAGCCTATATCGGGGAGGCTGTGAATATTGTGTTAGAAAAGGAGACCTTTGAGTTAAAAGGTTGAGAACTGAAAATTCTTTACATAATTTATCAAAGGTATAATAACAACAACACATTACTACTACTACTACTACTACTACTACTACTACTGAATAAAATAAATGATTAAATTAAATTAATTTGCAAAATTGCTTACCTTCAGCCATTTGTCGACACACTTGGCATGGAATTCATGATTACAGGGCAGTACTCTCAACAGCTGACGAGACTCAAAATCACACATGCACACTACACACCTACAGGGAAAGAGGGGAAAAATATTACTATAATACTTTTTTCAACATCAAGAATTTGTTAAAATGTATTTAAAAGAAAAAAAGCCTGAACAGACATTTTTCCTTCAGATTTCTTTAAAGGAATAGTTCATCCAAAAATGAAGATTCTGTCATCATTTACTCACCCTCATGTCGTTCCAAACCTGTATGAATTTCTTCCTTATGCTGAAGAAAAAATATATATATTTTGAAGAACCAAAAAGTTGTTGGTCCCCATTGACTTCCATTGTAGGGAAAGAAATAATATGGAAGGCAATGGGAACCATCAACTGTTTGATTACCAGCATTCTTCAAAATATCTTATGTTTGACAAAGAAACTCATACAGGTTTGGAATGACATGAGGGAGCAAAAATGACAAAAATTTCATTTTTGGGTGAACTATCCCTTTAAGAGTACAAATATTCATGTATACATGTAGTCTCAATTATTATAAGGTCACAAAAACAGTTCAATAATAATTTGTTTTTAAAGTTTGTACTCACAAAGTCTGCTCTGACTGATGGTTGCTGGGGTTGAATCTGTAGGAAGGCAGCTGTTCGATATCGGCTTTTGTCAAACCTCTAGGCTTCGCTTCTCCAAGACGCTCAGCGAGGTTTAACAGAGCCTAGTCAAACACAAAAGCACATGTAAAACAGAATACCAAAGTATGTCTAAAAAGTGATCTGTCTTTGATAGAAATATTTATGTGTTTTCTAGGACTCTCACCTCATAATTCTCAACCTCTCCATCATCTACATCCAGCTCTAAGCTAATGGTGGGACCCACTGCTGTTGGCTGGACTGGAAGAACAGATCTGGCCCACCAAATAAAAACAAAACAGTGACATTATTATTCTACAGCTCGCTGGCTCTTCAACACAACACTATGGTGTATGTTTGCATGTGTAACTCACAGGAAGTAGGGCAGCAGACTTGGGTGGTAAGGAGGTGGAGGTACAGCCTGCTGAGAGCGGTAACGTCTGCCTGTGATTCGTCGAGGCATGAAGTGTGGATACGGCTGGAGAGAACACACAGGGAAAAACACATAAAACCTTCATCAGCTTTTTTAGATTGCAGTGTGCAGAGGTGATGAAGCATGAAGATCACTCACCACTCCAAAGAGCTCCTGGGGCAGGGGTTCATGGGAGAGGAACTGCAGTGGAGTGGAAGGGGGCAGAGGACTAGGATGCCCCGAATGAGGATAGTTAAACCCTCCACCTACCGTCAAGTGTTCCCCCAACAACTCAACCTCATTCTCTATCCTCTGCAGCGGCTAGTCAAAAAAGACAAACATGCATATTTAATGTTAGTATTTTAAATTCTAAAAAAAAAAATAAAATAGTCTAGCGTAGCAGAACTATAGTAAAAACATGAATGCAAGTATTTATATAAATATTTACACATTATTAAATATTTATGCATTGTAAATATTCCAATACATTTATTTACTTTAAATATTCCATATATACACACACACATAAACCCACACACTCTACAGTTCAAAAGTTTGGGGTTAGTAAGATTTTTATTAAAAAATGAGAATTGATTGTATAAGATTGTATACTCACAGATCGAGACTGTTGGGTCTGGAAGGGTAAGAACTGTCCAGGCGTAGGGAGGTGGGGCGGATGATGTGATAGATGCGGCGGATGAAGCAGGAAGGGTGGATCACTGGAGAGAAGAGAAGGAAATGCAGCATACGGCACTGGCAAATGCTGCACTGAACATGCCGGCAACATCTGCAGGTCAAACAAACAGACAGACATTCGACTATCAGTTTCAGGCCACTACAAAACACTTCAAAGGTCAAAACAGGAAGGTAACAACTTGCCACCACTGGAGGGCAGCAGATACAACCAAATCAAATGAGCTCACCAAAATCAATTGATGCTATGCTTTTCACACCCTGATATATACTTACAGGAGGTGGTACGCTACAGATTGGATAGTGTTGCTGTCCGCTGAAGACCACAGAACAGGCGGGCACCTGCTGTTGAGAAGAGCATGCTGGGAGGTGCTGTCCTGTACAGAGGGGGGCAGGTAGACCATGGGGCGGCACTGGAGAAACTGTATATGACACCGGAACTGTACCCTGAGGGAGCTAAAATGCGCACACAGAACAAAAATTATGAATAAAGAGTTCTGATTTATTAATGATCCAACCAAAAAAAATGGCCGCTTCAATTATGATAATGGAAGCTTATTTCCATTTTTTTTTTTTTAATATTCTGAAACTGAATAAAAAAAAAATTGGGTCCCACTTTATATTAGGTGGCCTTAACTACTATGTACTTACATTTAAATTAATCATTTGATACAATGTACTTATTGTGTACATGCATGTTTTTACATTAAATGTATTTTTTTTTTAAATAAGTACATAATTACACTGTTGACCCATCCCTTACACCTTAACCCACCCTTAAACCTACCCATACCACCAAACCTGTCCCAACCTTACCCATATCCCACCTCAATAGCAGCAAAAGTGTTTTGCAATACAATTATGCCCACAATAAGTACACTGTACTTACATCAAAAAATAAGTACATAGTAGATAAGGCCATCTAATATAAAGTGGGACCAAAAATTGTTTACATCTCACAATTCTGATCTCGTAATTCTGACATATTTTTTGTCAGAATTGTGAGATATAATCAAAATTGTGAGATGTAAACGTGCAATTCTGAGAAAATAAAAGTCTGAATTGTAAGATATAACAATTACAAGGGAAAAAAAACCCTCACAATTGTGAGGGAGGAAAAAAAAAAAAAAATTGCAATAACCTTTTTTCCATGGTGGAAATAAGCATCTGTAAATGCTACACAATATCCAGTATAATAAGATTTAAAATAAAGACCTTTCTGCTTTGGTTGACGAAGGGGTCCTTGAGCCCTGTTAATGGGGCTGTGGGAGTACATGACGCACACAAAAAAAGTTATGATACAAGACATCTTAAGAGTCTGCTTAACCTTCTTCGTTGGAAACCTCATTAGGGTACCTTTGGTCCCAGTTATCATCCCACAGAGACCCTACCCCAACCCTCTAACCTGCTCATGGAGGTCCATCACCATGGCTCCCTGCTGCGGAGGGTGCAATAACCGTGGCGAGAGCGTGGGGGGGTGAAAGGCCCGGGGCTCATCAAGGCCGGGTGGAGGGTGGGATGGTGGCTGGCCGTAGGGATGAAGCGAATGTGGGTGAGGAGGGTGGCGATAGTTTTCATCCTGTCCGCCACCCGGAGACCCATGAGGGGGATGGTGCCGTGACAGACGCTCTCGCCGGCCACGCTGACGCCGCACTGGAGGACTGCACAGGCAAAATCACATTCATTTAATATACACTAATAATCATAAGTTTATACTATACACATGCATACTGGAAGACAAAATTATGGAATAATATATATTTTTTTTTTATGTTTTTGAAAGTCTCATGCTTACCAATTTATTTTATCAAAAAAAAAAACCCTAGAAAAAAAAAAAAGTAATTTTGAAATTATTACAGTTTAAAAACTATTTTTCTATGCTATGCTATGACAGTAATAAGTTACCTTTTAAAATATATTCAAAGCTGAATATAGAGTACTATATATCAAATTGGATTTTCAGCAGCCATTACTCCAGTGTTTTTATCAATATAAATGCTAAAAGAAAATAAACTACATTTTAGTGAATGTTAATGATATGTTTACAATATAACCATAATATAATACATAAACTATATATAAACTATAATATATATATATATATCATAAGTAATATAATACACATTAGGTTTAGTCAATGTTAATTAAGGCTTTAATTAATGTTAATTATTTTTTAAAACAATTTTAATTTAATTTACAAAATTTAAATAAACATTCAGTGCTTCCTGTGTGTGTGTGTGTGTGTGTGTATATATATATATATATATATATATACACATATATATACACACACACATAGACCGTATTGAAGGTTTATTTATTAAAAAAAAAAAAAGTTAAAAATTAATTTTAATAAACAGCCATATTAAAATTGCTCACTGGGGGACTAATGAAATAATAAAAAAAGACTAGAATTATGAATTTATACCACAAAATGAGTCATTTTCTAACAGTCATTCACAACACAGTAATCCAATTTGTTAAGCTGCTTCCAAATGCACTATAAAAGCAATATACAAACACACCTGACAAATGTCACTGCCTTCATGATTAGCTGTCAGCTCAGTACTAACAGTCAAAACTAACAACAGCATACCTGCGTCTGTGCCGTGCAGGTGTGTGGCAGCGTTCAGGGTGGTAGTGTGGGTGGGGATAGGGGTGTGGTCTGCGACTGGGTGGAAGCTCCCATGGTCTGATTGGTGGTGAGGGTGTGGAAGGAGGGGCAGATGTAAACTCCAATACAGACTGCTGAGATAGACGCTGTCTCTTCGGGCTTGGAGAATCCTCCGTCTGAGGGACAAAACACAGTAAATCCCTCAATTACTCATCTGCAATTACAAACCACATATTATTCAAACTGAATCATTTCTTGATACTACAGCCCTTTGACGCACTTATAGGATTAGTTTACACAAAAATGTATGTCATGCTAAGTTTGAATATACGGAAGCGGAAATGAGCTTTGAGAGTTAGGGTGGATTTTCAAACTGTTCTTCACACAAAGCTATCATTTGATTTCAGAAGACTTGGAACATGAGATGTGGGCTACTTTTATGGTGCTTTTTGAAGCTTGACAGCCTTCGTTGAACAGAAAGCAGCTTAAACACTCTGCTAAATATTTTCTTTTGTGTTTCACAGATGAAAGTCAGGTCAATTAAAATGTATTCCTTCATAAAAATTCCCTTGTTTGTGAATATTAACAACAACAACAACAACATTCAATTTCCAATATTCAGGTCTACCAACCAAATATTGCTCACTGCTGCACTCATTTACCACAAAATGAGCTATTTTCTACTCCAGCAATTTCCCACTATATGATAACTCATGTTAATTAATATTTAGCACAAAAAGAAAAAAGTGTTTTGTACATGTGCTAGTTCCTTTTGCCCACTGAGAGCACAAGCAGCTATTGTGCCTGCCGGCATTAGTGGCATTTCCTGTCAATGATATCACTGCCTCTGTTGCCTAAGGCAGTGTGAGGTCACTTCCCGAAAGTTTAAGGAAACCCATGGCTTGTTGCTCAACACACACACACACACACGCTTGCTCAGCCGGTGTTACTCAAACACATTCAACTCCAAGTCAGCTGTCTCCACTCCAAGACATGGAGAAACATGCAGCGCCACATGAGTCAGCATGTGTAACAAAGGCTTGAACATGCAGAAATATCTGAACACATCATATCAGCTTCATCACCTTTTACTGGAAGTCAGTCGACACACACACACACACGCTTACTCATGACTGAACACACACACACTAACATTTTATAGCCTGATGAGCTCTGGGTCTACTCAGTTTGGAAGAGTCATAGTTTACGAGGGGTGGCATCGGAAAAGAGACGACTGAGTTTCTAAAGCATTTTTGGGTGACTAACAAGTTACTCAGACAAACTTTCAAACACAAAACCCACACACATCACTGAAAGGCTTTCAAGATGCAAACTAGAGGCGCATCTTAAAAGAACACATGCGATTTTGGCAAGAACCACAAGGAACATGCAAACAAGCGGATAGCACACACACATTGACTCGTTGTGGGTGGTAAAGAGAGCTCACACCAAACAAGGTTAAGCCAAGTGTGGAGATACAGAGAGCAGCCGCTGACACTGGGCAAGGCTCGAGTGTGTGTGAGAAATCAGTAACAGGAAACAGCTGGGGAGCAGGCTAGACTTATCTGCATATGGATTTGAGTCAGGTTTATTTAAATGTCTCTTGAAACAGATACACCGTATATTCCTCCTCATCTCATTTTCCATGAGGTAAAAATGTCACTTTGGTGTGTAGCTTTCCAGCAGACACTCCTTTACATCTCTCCGTGTGAGAGGTGAGACCTTGCAAAGTAACGTCTGAGTCAGCTGCCTGATCCCATTCAAAACAATGACATCAATTGTTTTGTATGCAGTCTACACGTTTTCTCTCCAGACACACAAAACGTGATTATATACATGTTTGAAAATCATTTTTTGGCCTTTTGCAACTTTGTTTCCTGTCTCATCTATCACTGTCCCAATTAATAGAGAGAACAGGATCGGGAAAGGACACCGAAGATCAGAGAGGTTGCTCTTTAAGGATAGAAAATACATTTCAGGAATGTTCCGTTTTTCTTTTTAAAGAAATTAGTACTTTTATTCAGCAAGGATGTATTAAACTGACCTAAAGTGATATTAAAAAAACAATGTTATAACAGATTTCTGTCAAAATATGCTTCTTCTGTGCTATCTTTAAGAATCCTGACCAAAAAAAAAAAAAAAGTTCAGTTTCATGTATCATTGATAATAATAAGCATTTTGTTTCTGAAGGACCATGTGACACTGAAGATTAGAGTATTTGCTGCGGAAAATTCAGCTTTGCATCACAGGAAGAAATTGCATTTTAAAACATTACAACAGAAAATATTAATTTTTTTATAACAATCTCTCACAGTGTTTTTACTATAATGTTGATCAAATAAATGCAGCTTTGGTGAGCATAAGAGACTTTTGAACATTTTTTTTTTTTTTTTTTTTTAATTCTACCGACCCCAAAGTTTTGAATAGTAGTGTATATTTCCTCTTACAAAACTGGATTTAATTAGAGTTTGATTTATTTATAAATAAATTCAAATGTCAAATGGGACTTTCTTCATCATTTACTGATTAACAAGATTATTGGTGTCTTAAGGGTGTTAATGATATTTAACCTCAAAAGCTTTGTTTTGTTTGACCTAATCATTTTAAATTATGAAATAGAAAACTATTATATAGTCAATAAACAAAATGTACATATTCATGTTACAAATAAAATACTCAAAACTGCCATTCAAAATTTAAACTAGATTCTAGCATTCCTACACTAAGCAAAGTGAAATAACAAGATAACTGTCTCACTCTTCTGAATTCTTCATGGGAAAGTCATTCCATGTACAGATACAGTGTTTTACCAGAGCAGAGCCTTGGAAAGTTGAAGATGTCATTTTCAGCATAGCTATGGAAGTTTTAACAGCCTTGTTCTAAAATTGGATATTAAAACTAGAAGCGTGTTGAAATGCCTCTCCTGTTCTGATGGCCATATGGTCACACTGTCGGCCTGTATGACAACTTTATAACGAACATGCTGGTTATTTCCACTGTGGGCTGACTACACTTGAAAAGACTCCATAAGAAACAGTTGAAACACAATTACACAGCTGGCCTTTGCTTTTATGAAAGTGTGATTCTTGGAGCTGGTGATTTTTGGACATGTAAAATGGTTCTTCAGTCCAAAAAAAAAAAAGAAAAGAAAAGAATGGCACCATGTTATGCACATAAATGTATATGTATTAACTGTATATGTACGGTGTATATATTAGGGCTGCACGATTATGACAAAAATCATAATTGTCGATTCTTCCCTTGACATATGTAATCGTAGCATCCGTAATCGTAATCGTGATTAGAAATTCGATTAATTGTGCAGCCCTAATACATACATACATATAGTATCTAGGGCTGCACAATTAATCAAATTTCTAATCGCGATTACGATTATGGATGCTACAATTACATAATCGTTCAAAGCCGCGATTACAAAAATAAATAAACAATTAAAAATGCCCACTTGCATTATTCTGTTTGCTTAAGAGGTGTTTGCAGCGCGGGGTTTAACAAACTCAAACACACTGGATAAAAGACATTGTCTAACTGATAGTCGTTGTCACTCTGTTGTGCATGATAGATGTTAAACGGCAAACGTGTCAAAAGCGGAACAAATTAGCGGTACTCGTTTGAACTGCGCGCCACACTGACCTTTTATCCGCTCGCCTCAAAAGATAACAGCGCAGCGTGAGCTTAGAGCGTATGCGTTTATTACAGTGACCAGTCGCGATCACGCACTAAGCAACGCTGTGAAATCTATAGAAGCACTCGAGCTCAGTGCAGAGTTCTTTGTGGTCTTCTAACTGGATTGTTGTTGCACTGTTTCTGCATCAGTGTTGATGAGGAAACAGTGCA